>CAMXCT020000113.1:327181-346400 GCA_947184155.2 Cladocopium goreaui | reverse complement strand
AGAGATGAAGAGAGATCTAGAAGAGATGAAGAGAGATCAAGAAGAGATGCAGAATGGAAATCAAGAGAGATGAAGAGAGATCAAGAAGAGATGAAGAGAGATCTAGAAGAGATGAAGAGAGATCAAGAGAGATGAATAATGGAAATCAAGAGAGATGAAGAGAGATCAAGAAGAGACGAAGAGAGATCTAGAAGAGATGAAGAGAGATCAAGAGAGATGAATAATGGAAATCAAGAGAGATGAAGAGAGATCAAGAAGAGATGAAGAGAGATCTAGAAGAGATGAAGAGAGATCAAGAGAGATGAAGAGAGATCAAGAAGAGATGAAGAGAGATCTAGAAGAGATGAAGAGAGATCTAGAAGAGATGAATAGTGGAAATCAAGAGAGATGAAGAGAGATCAAGAAGAGATGAAGAGAGATCTAGAAGAGATGAAGAGAGAAGTAGAAGAGATGAAGAGAGATCAAGAGAGATGAATAATGGAAATCAAAAGAGATGAAGAGAGATCAAGAAGAGATGAAGAGAGATCTAGAAGAGATGAAGAGAGATCAAGAGAGATGAATAATGGAAATCAAGAGAGATGAAGAGAGCTCAAGAAGAGATGAATAGAGATCTAGAAGAGATGAAGAGAGATCAAGAAGAGATGCAGAATGGAAATCAAGAGAGATGAAGAGAGATCAAAAAGAGATGAAGAGAGATCTAGAAGAGATGAAGAGAGATCAAGAAGAGATGCAGAATGGAAATCAAGAGAGATGAAGAGAGATCAAGAAGAGATGAAGAGAGATCTAGAAGAGATGAAGAGAGATCTAGAAGAGATGAAGAGAGATCAAGAGAGATGAATAATGGAAATCAAGAGAGATGAAGAGAGATCAAGAAGAGATGAAGAGAGATCTAGAAGAGATGAAGAGAGATCTAGAAGAGATGAAGAGAGATCAAGAGAGATGAATAATGGAAATCAACAGAGATGAAGAGAGATCAAGAAGAGATGAAGAGAGATCTAGAAGAGATGAAGAGAGATCAAGAGAGATGGAATAATGGAAATCAAGAGAGATGAAGAGAGATCAAGAAGAGATGAAGAGAGATCTAGAAGAGATGAAGAGAGATCTAGAAAAGATGAAGAGAGATCAAGAGAGATTAATAATGGAAATCAAGAGAGATGAAGAGAGATCAAGAAGAGATGAAGAGAGATCTAGAAGAGATGAAGAGAGATCTAGAAGAGATGAGAGATCAAGAGAGATGAATAATGGAAATCAACAGAGATGAAGAGAGATCAAGAAGAGATGAAGAGAGATCTAGAAGAGATGAAGAGAGATCAAGAGAGATGAATAGTGGAAATCAAGAGAGATGAAGAGAGATCAAGAAGAGATGAAGAGAGATCTAGAAGAGATGAAGAGAGAAGTAGAAGAGATGAAGAGAGATCAAGAGAGATGAATAATGGAAATCAAGAGAGATGAAGAGAGATCAAGAAGAGATGAAGAGAGATCTAGAAGAGATGAAGAGAGATCAAGAGAGATGAATAATGGAAATCAAGAGAGATGAAGAGAGATGAAGAGAGATCAAGAAGAGATGAAGAGAGATCTAGAAGAGATGAAGAGAGATCAAGAGAGATGAATAATGGAAATCAAGAGAGATGAAGAGAGATCAAGAAGAGATGAAGAGAGATCAAGAAGAGATGAAGAGAGATCAAGAGAGATGAATAATGGAAATCAAGAGAGATGAAGAGAGATCAAGAGAGATGAAGGATGGAGATCAAGAGTGATAAAGGGCATGGAGGGTTCTCGGAGCATCCAACTTCACAGCCCAGGAGACTGACGCAGCCACGGAGTGCGGCTTCATTGAGACCTTGACAGTTGACAATGAGCAATGCTTCTCTCCCGCCATTTTCTATAGCATCGTGACACTCGGCCGAGTAGCTTCCACGCCTTAGAGCCTTAGATGTTTCCGCAAGCTTACACTTACACTGCGCTTACAGAGTGGGACTGGATCTCTGTGTGGAGCGTAGACAACTGAGATCAACTAAGGGGAGTTCCACTCTTATGCTGTTGCGTTGGCTTTGTTTGCTGCCACTCGGCTGATCAAACCGATTAAGACTCAGCCTTTGGGATCGACAGACTTTCAACTACGCTGCTACGCTTGACAGCCAGGTTACTTCAAATGCAGACGACCAACGAAAGGAAAGCTGAAACTTCAAGATCAAAAAGGTGATGCACATGTAGCTGGGCTTTAGAGAGTCAGTATGACGTCATCTATCAAAAAGCCAGCAGAATCCAGTATCCAGCAAAGTTTTCGTAGATGGCATATTCAAATTGTTGAACGTGCGCATTGGGAATAGCAA
The DNA here is from genome assembly GCA_947184155.2 of Cladocopium goreaui. Taxonomy (NCBI): domain Eukaryota; class Dinophyceae; order Suessiales; family Symbiodiniaceae; genus Cladocopium; species Cladocopium goreaui. The sequence goes on along the minus strand of CAMXCT020000113.1, from coordinate 344,067 downwards.
GGCACTAAAACAATGCTTTGGACATCTTTGGACAGAGTAGGCATCGTTTGATCCACAGTTCGCAGCCACATTTTGCAAGGAATTCGAATTCCAAGTGGGAAAGGCGATGACACATGCAGGCTGCTTTGGCTTGTGCGGAGACATGGGGGGGCAAAATAAAAAGAGCATTTCGAAGGCTTTTGGGAGCAGTCAAGCCAAAGGACAAAGGCAGGTGGGACTAATGTGTCACCAAAGAGGGTAGACTTACTTAGAATGGGTAGAAGAAATATCCAAGCAGTACAGTCACGTCACTTGGATGTGCCTGGCCGGCATCCAAATGTGCAGAGGGGAAGACCATGGAAGTGACCCTGCACCTCGGCATGGCAAGAGCAGGACCTTGGCACAGCCAGCGACAACTGCGTCACAAGTCGCCTAGTTGTGATATGTCCATTGGTTTCCTGTGCCCACTCCACCTCAAAGCTTGGGTGCCGCAATATTATGTGTGCACAAAAAATTGGAGAATTGAAGCTACGTAAGTTTTCAAGTGAGTGATTTTTTTTTTTGCCACCCTGTACTTTGATATCTTGGACCTTTGCCAAAATAAAGTGTCGGGAGCTCTTGTGGCAAAATACCGAGCCATTTGAAGTTAGGAGCTCGTCTGTAATGCGCGCAGCATCCGGGCGCCACTTCCAAAAATGGTGGCTGTACGACTGTGCGGTATTTGCAATGGTTTCAGCCAGTCTAGGACACACGATGTTTTCTGGACACACGATGATGTTGTTGCAATCCTAAGAGAGCAAGCGATGGACCAAAAAGGCTTGAAATGACCATGACTATGATAATTAAATGATATTGGACAAAACCAATCAGAATCCCTTGGGGAGACGGGCAACGTGCGCGATACTTCATTGACGTTCAGTGAATTCAATGCTGGGTTTGCGTGTCCATGGACGATCGAATCACTTCTTATTTGTTTTGAGTCATTTGAACTATCGGACTGGAGGCCTCCATAGGAATCGATGTACCATCTTGGCATATCTTGGAGAATTTGTGATTTGCTGCGCCAAGAAGTTGGAACAAGGCAAAAGCCAAAATATTTGTGAAATGGGATGTGGATATAGAGACTTGGTGTGCAATTCAGACTGTTGCTCAACAGACACGGATCGCCTCAGAAGGGAAGTGGCATTCCTCAGTTTCTGCTGAATAGATCACAATTTGGGCAAGAGCTGCATTTCACCCTCAAAGTGCCTAACGTACGTACAAATATTTTGCATATTTTGCCAGCTTGCCTTCTTTGCCAATGACGGATTGAGGAGCAAGCGAAGCAAACCGACTATGATTATGTGAAGTCGCGCTACCTGGCAAACCTAAGACGTTTGGAGAACTACATGTGCCATACATTTACCAGGTTTGGCATGTCAGGCCTGTCCATCATCTCATCTGACGTGAGTGCAACCGACAAGATTTGACTGAGTTAAACACTTGTGGCAGAGTCATGTGCCGTTGTGAGCACATTGCCAGCGTGGCGAGCATGGCCATGCTTCCAAGGAAGCGGAGTCAATGTTACTGGCACTGGGCTTTTGCTCACAACAGCGGCTCAAGACACAAAGACCTGTGGCAGCATTGCAGTTGGTTTTTCATTTTCTGGTGCTGCGATGTTTTTGCCAAAACTTGTAGAAACTGTACATGCAAGTTCTCAACCCATTGGATCCAGGATGCTAATTTAGATACCTTTACATTCCCTCAGACCAGTGTGAGTGTGAGGGCAGTTGACGAGTTAAGTGGACAAGCAAAGAAGCACTAGGGAGAAAGTACTAAGCAGCCCAGCTCAACAATCTAGTTCAGCAGGTCCTCAATGGGACCCGTCAAAAAACTGCACTGCAACCTTCCCGGCCTAAGAAGAAATAATGAACATTTTCCCGACAATAGCTCCCAAAGCGGTCAGCGCGAATACAGTCGCTCAAGTTGGTCCAAGTCGGTGTCACGACAATACAGGACCTCTGACATGCAGGATGACGGTATGACAATGATTGATTAGATAATACTTGTATCACCAGAAGAGCTTTGCAGCAGGTTTGGCTGCTAACTTCGGGACACGGCATGCAACACGAAAACACGATGCAGAGTCGCAACAAGTTGTGTCCGGAAGTAAAGGCCCCCGATACCCACTGGCCTAGCTGGTCTGGAGCTGCCACACAGGTTTCTCCGGGTCTTAGGCAAAACGTCACAACGAGTAGCAATAAAGTCACCATAAGTGCTTAGATGACTCAGAAGTGCAGTGTTTTCTGGAAGCGCCGGTCTGGGCGACGACTTGCGGAAGGGTTTACCTTGGAAGAATTCGGCAAAACCCCCAAGTAAAATGAAAACTATCCCGGCAAGAGACCCCAAACAGTGTGGGGGGAGTAAAAAAGATCATGATTATAATGTCGATGAGATGTTAATGTTGATGATGATGTGTGATGATGATGATGACGAACGACGACGACGAGACGACGGACGGATGACGGACGATGATGATGAGATGACGATGAGATGATTGATGATGATGATGATGATGATGATGATGATGATGATGATGATGATGATGATGATGATGATGATGAGACGATGACGATGATGATGATGATGATGATGATGATGACGATGACCGATGACGATGACGAGGAGGGACGATGATGATGATGATGATGGTGATGATGATGATGATGAGACGACGATGATGTGATGATGACGATGATCACGACGATGATGACGACGATGATGATGATGATGACGATGATGACGACGATTGATGACGACCGACGATGATGATGATGATGATGACGCTGGATGTGACGACGCCGACGATGACGAGCGATGATGACGATGATGATGATGATGATGATGACGTGATGACGACAATGATGACGACGATGTGATGATGATTGATTATGATGATGACGATGATACGAAGATGATGACGACGATGCTGGTGATGATGATGACGAGGAAGACGACGATGATGCGACGAGATGATGATGATGACGGATGTGAGACGACGAGACGACGACGATGATGATGATGATGATGATGATGATGATGACGATGATGACGATGATGACGATGATGATGATGACGACGATGATGACGACGATGATGACGACGATGATGATGATGATGACGATGGTGACGACGACGATGACGACGATGATTGTGATGATGATGATGATGATGATGATGATGATGATGTGGATGTTGAGGAGTAGGAAGACGATGAAGTTGAGGATGATGATGATGATGATGATGATGATGATGATGACGATGTGGATGTTGAGGAGGAGGAAGATGATGAAGTTGAGGAGGATGATGATGATGATGATGACGATGATGTGGATGTTGAGGAGGAGGAAGATGATGAAGTTGAGGAGGATGATGATGATGATGATGACGATGATGTGGATGTTGAGGAGGAGGAAGGTGATGAAATTGAGGATGATGATGATGATGATGACGATGATGTGGATGTTGAGGAGGAGGAAGATGATGAAGTTGAGGAGGAGGAGGATGATGATGATGATGACGATGATGTGGATGTTGAGGAGGAGGAGGAGGAAGATGATGAAGTTGAGGAGGAGGAGGAAGACGGATCCCAAGACCGGGAAGCACACTCTGTGCGAGCCTGCGCAGTCGAAATGCACACGGACATGTCACAAGAGGCATTTTGTGCGGACATTTGGAGGGAAAATGCCGGACGCTTCCGATACCACCTCGATTGAACACTGGGCCTTAGCACCTACCGTAAGAACCCCTCAGTGTTGACACTGTTTGGGGAAAAATGGACATGAGTAAAGATAATAGAAGCATTTACGCTTGTTTGAATTATTCTGAACATATCTAAACCCATATATTATATATAGACCCAATTCTCACATTGTTACTGTATATAACACTGTATAACACTGTATATAAAATATGAAACCGAATATGAAAATATATGAAAGAATTGTACATAGATTTTGATAGAATGTGAAACTTTTGTACAAACTTTTGATAGGCATCTATCGTCTCTTCTTTCTCCGCGCCAAGGAGCGAGAAGAGTAATTCTCCTCGAAGTGTGCGCAGTCGAAAGCTGACTGAGGCAGGTCCAAGTGTTCAGATACGGGATTGTATCAAACAGCAACATCTCCCACAAACAAAAAACTAATTGTCTCAGACTTGATTAAATTATAGGTGCATTATTTTTGTATCACGGGTGGTTTTTGCTTATTAAACTCAGCTGGGTGAGGCTCAGTTATACGTATCCTGTAATGCTCCTCAAAAGCCTACCCGCCCTTTCGCCAAATCTGGACAAACTCTCACGATTTGACATCTTGTTTTCTCTTCCCATGGTTCAACCAAAATCAATCCCTCAGTATTTAATGTTCAATATGTTCATTCAAATTCATTGAAAATTGTCCTTCGAAATTTCTCAAACTTTGCTGAGGCCGAAGAGGAAGCCGAACAGACCTTCAAGGAAACCACGAATGATGTTCACCACGAGGCTACATTTGCAAAGGGCGACCATGGTGTCAAATGTGTCAAACCAGGTGTGTCAAGTCGTCAGGGAATGCGACTGTGCGGGTGCAGAATCTAATTGCGGCAATTTTTGACCTCAGGACTTCGAGGTGGAGGTGGTCGAAGAAGAGACAGATCTGCCCAAAAGATCTATCTCAGGCATTGGCTACGAAGCTTATGGAGATAGTGCTCACATTGAATACTTTTCTGCAACGCACAACAAGTGGCTGCTTGGCAAGCATGGGGTCAGATGTCAGATGATTCTTCCAGCATCTCGCAGCAGTTTGGGAATGTTTGGGATGAGACCGATGAGATTTCCGACCATGGCTCTGCCTGAAAGGTTGCAAGGATGTATTCAGGGGACTGGCAGCCTTGTAGAGGATGGGAAGACCATGATACCTGTATACACGATCGTGCTCTTTGGAGGGGCCCACAAGCAGGTGCGAGACTTTGTGGCTTGGTCTGCAATTGATCGAACGTATCGAACAGCCACGAACAGCCGCTTCATGACTGATTGACTTTGTATCCTTATTCCGCTCCAGAAACAGACGTTTTCCATCGTCTTCTGGTTGCCACGGGCAGTACTCGCTGTGCAGTCTGTCACTTGCGGTGCTTAGAGTCTTGGTGCTAGGTTGGTACCAGCTTGCTGCGGGCACCCCTGAAAGTGCGTGATCCTGTGAGCATCCAGCTTGGCAAGACCGAGGACAAGCGGCAAATTGATACAGCTTTGACCAAACAGACATCTCAACATGGACTTGCTCATGGATCTGATGGAGTATTCATGCCATATCATGCCATCATATTCAATCAAATGTCATGACTGTCGTCGAGGACTGGAGACCTGGTGTTGTGAAGTCAAGACAATCTTTCCCACTAGGCTGGGACTCAGACCGTCTCTGTTTTTTCCGAATTGACCTATGTGGGCATTCTCCACTGATGATGTATTGCTGAAGTTGAATTGATATCAAATCTGCAGACTTGCAGCACGGTACGCCTTGAAAACCGTCTTCAAGTCCAGATACTAGACCATGCAGGTGTTTCCAATATCTTCAAATTCACTGAGTTCTGATTCTGTGAGTGTGCGATTTATGGCAAAAACTAGCAAACAGCACTGAAAAGCAAAGTTGCCTGACCAGGTTGCGTCATAATTATATTGATTGCATCACACCATACATAATGTATTGCATTTGACTGGTTTCACTGTTTGGCCGTCGGAGATCAAATTGGCAGGCTATGAAGTTGAACTGCTTGAGACCCATCCATTGATCGATGGGAACACTACAAAGGTGCCACCAGATGCTTCGCTGAGAAATTCTGCGCAGAAATTTCAACGGCCTGACTACAGTAGCAACTCACACTTTGCTCGCAGTGATTTTGAAACAGTTTCATTTTTGTCACGAAAGCCAGCCGCTAGTCTAGGCGAAGTTCCTTTTGCGAACAAAGTGAGTTATAGGGGGGGTCTGGGGGTAGAGCGCGCCAGGAGGTTACAAAATCACGAATTAGGTGGAGTGGGAGGCGTGCCAATTGGAACTTTTTGAGGGCTATGTGCCAGGTGGGAATTGGGTGACGGTGGGGTATCGATTCCTCCCTGGTCCGTCCTCAGAGGTGCATGTGGGGAGACTGGAATCGAAGGGAAAAACCATCGAAAAGTCGGGTAAAACCATGGAAAAGTCGCGTAAAACCATGGAAAAATCGAGTAAAACCATGGAAAAATTGATTAGCAATTTTTGTGAAATTAGGAAGCTTTGGAAAGGGGTGACGAAAATATGAGGTGAGGAGGGCAGAGACAAGGTTCCGTGAATGGAGGCACAGCCGCTATGGAGAAGAAACTTCTGTCGGTATAGGATGTGCAATTAGGAAACTTTGGAAAGGGGTGATGAAAATATGAAAATATGAGCGTAAGGATCCTTGAAAGTCTGAGGGCGAAAAGTTTGCGGGTGAAACGTCTGTGGGTGAAAAGTCTGTGGAAGCAGAGTCTCTGGGAGAGGAGTCTGTGGGTGAAAAGCATAGGTGAAACGTGTATGGGTGAAAAGTCTGTGGGTGAAAAGTGTGACAAAGCTGTGCGTTAAAAAGTCTGTGGGTGAAAGTCTCTGGGCGAAAAGTGTGTGGGTGAAAAGTGCGCGGGTGAAAAACCCGTGGGTCAAAAGTATATGGGTGAAACGGGTATGGATGAAAAGTCTGAGGGTGCAAAGTTTGTGGGTGAAAACTCTGTGGGCGAAAAGTGTATGGGTGAAAGTCTGCGGGTGAAAAGTCTGCGGGTGAAAAGTCTGTGGGTGAAAAGTCTATGGGTGAAAAATATATGGGTGAAAAGTCTGAGGATGCAAAGTTTGTGGGTGAAAACTCTGCGGGCGAAAAGTGTATGGGTGAAAGTCTGCGGGTGAAAAGTCTGCGGGTGAAAAGTTTGTGGGTGAAAAGTCTATGGGTGAAAAATAATGGGTGAAAAGTTTCTGGGCAAAAAGTTTATGGGTGAAAAGTATATGGACGAAGAAAAGTATATGGGGGAAAAGCCTGAGGGATCCTGAGGGTAAACAAAAATATATTGGTGAAGAGTCTCTGGGTGAAAAGTCTGCGGGTGAAAGGTATATTTATATGATTGAACATTCTGTGGGTGAAAAGTATATGGGCGAGAAGTATATGGGTGAAAGACTGTGGGTGAAAAGTGTATGGGGGAAAAATCGAAGGTAAACTATATTGGTGAAGAGTCTCTGGGTGAAAAGTCTGTGGGTGAAAAGTGTGTGGGTGAAAAGTTCGTGGGTCAAAAGTATACAGGTGAAACGGGTATGGGTGAAAAGTCTGAGGGTGCGAAGTCTGTGGGTGAAAAGAGTGTGGGTGAAAAACATGTGGGCGAAAAATGTATTGGTGAAAGTTTGTGGGTGAAAAGTACATACGTGAAAAGTCTGTGGCTAACAAGTTTGTGGGTGAAAAGTGTGCGGGTGATAAGTTCGAGCGTATGGGTGAAAATCTGTGGGTGAAAAGTATATGGTTGAACAGTCTGCGGGTGAAAAGTATATGGGTGAGAAATAAATGGGTGAAAGACGGTGGGTGAAAAGTATATGGGGAAAAAATTGAGGGCAAACAGTATATTGGTGAAGAGTCTCTGGGTGAAGAGTCTGCGGGTGAAAAGTATATGGTTGAACAGTCTGCGGGTGAAAAGTATATGGGTGAGAAGTATATGGGTGAAAGACAGTGGGTGAAAAGTCCCTGGGTGAAAAGTCTGTGGGTGAAAAGTCGGTCGGTGAAAAGTATGTGGGTGAGACAGGCATGGTGAAGAGTCTGAGGTGCAAAGTCTGTGGGTGAAAAGTCGTGGGCGAAAAGTGTATGGGGGAAAAGTCTCTGTGTGAGAAGTATATGGTTGATCCGTCTGTGGGTGAAAAGTATATGGGTGAGAAGTGTATGGGTGAAAAGTCTGTGGGTGAAAAGTCTGTGGAAAAAGAGTCTCTGGGTGAAGAGTCTCTGGGTGAAAAGTACATGGGTGAAAAGTCTGTGGGTGAAAAATCTCTGGGTGAAAAGTCTGTGCAAGAAGAGTCTCTAGGTGAAGAGTCTCTGGGTGAAAAGTATATGGGTGAAAAGTCTGTGGGTGAAAAGTATGTGGGTGAAAAGCCTGTGGGGGAAAAGTATATGGGGAACAGTCTGTGGGTGAGAAGTATATGGTTGATCCGTCTGTGGGTGAAAAGTATATGGGTGAAAAGTCAGTGGGTGAAAAGTCTGTGGGTGAAAAGCCTGTGGGGGGAAAGTATATGGGGGAAAAGCCTGTGGGTGAGAAGTATATGGTTGATCCGTCTGTGGGTGAAAAGTATATGGGTGAGAAGTCTGTGGGTGAAAAATGGTTGGGGGAAAATAGGGGTAGATGGGATGCTGGCTTTTGTTTCCCCCTTCTCAGGTTTACTGGTATGCTTCTGACTTTGAAACTTGCAGCTCCAAGGAACGCATACGGCCCAGATTTCCAGATGGTTCAGATGTGGCACCTTGGTTGCAGGTTAGTCTACCTAAACAGAATATTCACATTTGTATTCACTTGGAATTCGGTATCACCGTTCAGCATCACAGCAAGTATAGCAGCATCATTCAACCGAGCAAAACCAATTCTTTGATCCTATGCTCCTGTCAGGAGGTGTACCGTGGTGTGAAGCTCGGCTGGTTTCCCGGCGTCCGGGGCTCAGCTTCCATTTCTGAAGATTTATTCTCCAGGTCCTCCACACCGTCAACACTTTTGATGCCGCAAATGGGTTGATCAAGGGGATGAGTGAAAACCTATGAAATATCAGATTTTGATATATATATATAGATACACAATTATATATATATAGATAATCTTTATATTTCTTCGGGATGAATCCACTATAAATCCCAGTTATTTTGGTGTTCACCAGGGGCCCCCAAGGTTTTCATCCATAGCCAGGTGGTGAAGGCTAGCAGCGTCGACAACACAGAGGCATGGCCAGACGTTGTGGTTGAGAGGCCTGCCAGCAGGAAGAACTGCCCTGGAGACCTTGTTCATCTCCACCCCCAAACGGGGTAACGATGGAAAATCCACATATAAATGGAGGTATAAATTGGAAAGGCAGCATCTATAAATGGGGGATTTACAATTGCCACGTTTGATTACAAGACGGTAAGTCATGATGATTGGTATGAATGATGATGAATGATGATGAATGATGATTAATGATGATTAATGTTGACGAATGACATATATAAATGGTGATGAACGGTAGAAATTATGGTACCATATTAGTGTATATTGTCCCCCACAAATATTTGGTGATGTTGTCTGGAGCATGCGGGGCCACATTTTGATCCACTGCAACGGGCCTCACAGGATGCCTTGTTGATTTGAACGGCTCAGCTAAGGATGGCAACACATTGGGAATCAGATTCCAAAGAAGAAATGACGTGTCCAAATTGCCATGTTCCTGGGCTGCTTTTATTAATATCGATGTTATATACAGCATACACAAGAAACCTTTTGTGGTGGGCCTTGCCATTTTTAGCTCTTCATGTCATACTTGAAATTTTCGAGAACAAGTCTTTCCTGATGGCTGCCTGTGAGGTTCGAGCTACTCAAAGGCGGCCGTTGCCAGTGAAAAGCAGCACAGAACACACTCTGGAAAAAATATGAGCAGAACAGCTGTGCCGCTGTGCAAAAGGGCGTGAGTGCCACAGCTGTGCTGAGCCGAACTTTGGCTTGGCAAATTCAAAAAAAAATCTGCCCAGGAGATGCGGATCTGTGGATCCGAAATGACCAAGAATTTGGTCAGCATAACTCTTGGAGATTCTCTGTGCAGTGTGCTGTACGGTGCACTGTAGTGTCTCACCTTCTTTTTGCCAATGAGTCTTCAAACCATCCTTTGGCGTAGATAGCTACCTTGCCCGCACTTCCTGCAGATTTCAGAGCCTGGTCCCAGGATTGTCCAAAACAACAAACTAAGCCACTAAGCTTTTAGCACAGTTCGGCTGAACTGTTGAGGTCGTTGAGGCTGAAAGTTGCTGGAAGTTTTTAAATGGCAAGTGGTGGGCAGACGACATCTGTTTGCTTTCAATGGAATATTTGTAGTTTTCAAGCACCAGGCAGGTCTTAGGGTGAACGAAGTGAGCACCAAGCTACCAATATTCTCTTTCTCTTCGCCTGGACATTGACCTCCAAGATTTGACCTACACCATACACCTAAGATCCGCTAAGTTTCACTTCTGAGCCTGACGCTACAAGTTCGGAAGGCGCGCGGCCATCTTTGTAGACACAACGATGCAGAAATAGGTTCCCTGGATTCCAATCACCATTCTTCTGACTTTTTTCTCCAAAAACTTCATAGCTGGCTTTACAAACATCGATCAATATGCGTCATGCAACATTTTTTTAGCTTGTGCCCCTGCTACTATGACAATCTATGACATATTTGGTGTGACATCGCAGTTATAGCAAACAACATAAACAACATACTGTACTTGGAGTCTGATTTGCTCGTATTATTTGTAGATAGATGATACATGATGATACCATACACGGTACCTTGGTTAGTTTCTCAAGTTTGGGGAAATATGTTTGGCCTCAATCCCACGCTCCCTTGCCCAGGGATTGAGTTCCGAGGTGAAGGCGGGGCGGACAGATTTCAAGGAGAAGATCATCGAACGTGCAAAAAATCGCAAGGGTGGGGAACTCGGATGCCTCATGCAAATTTTGAAGAAATGGCTGGAGTTTGTATGACATTGAACAGCCTTGTCGATACAAAAGATCCATGAGGTCTCTCCTACTGGATTTGATTTTTGCAATGCATGAGCATTCACAAACAGTGCCACATGAACTCAGGTGGCAGGACCAACAAGGAGAATGCCCGAAACAAGCCTTTGCTGATGACCTTGCGGAGTATTGAGCCAAGCTTTTCATTTTGGGAAGAAATCGCAGCCCACTTTGTTCAACGTTTGATGTAGGGTTTCCAAATATTTCCAACCTTACAATGGTCTTCTGGTCTGCTCTTGCACACTTTTTGTATTTCACTAATTTCGACTACTCTTTCCAGGCAAAGCAGTGAAAGAAAAAAAGGCACGAACCGCCAAGCAGAAACTGGCCTCTATGCGGGGCCACATCAAGACGCTGAGGACGCCAACCTATGTCTTTTCGGATTGTTGTTTATGATGGTTTATGAGCATCTCGTACTGTGGAGCAATTCAGCAAATCAAAATTGTTTTGACAGGAAAAATGCAGCGCATCCTAAGAGACGTCGTTAAGGCGCTGTTGGAGCAATAGTAAACAGTACAGTAATGTGTGATATACGTAGTTTATGTAAAGAATATCAACAGTAGTATATGATTGTACCGCAATATGTTTTTTTGAAACACAATATGGATGTTGAGGTTGGGTTGTCTATTCTGAGTATGAACAACTTCAATGAAATTCTGCTCCTCACTGAAATGAAGTTGTGCTCACAGACATTTGCCCAGGCTTTTGCTCACTGAAATAGAGTTGTGTAGAGCCTTGAAGTTTCACCTCGTTGACACCTTTAAGCGTTGTGTTTGACACGCAAAAGGATCGTTTCTGTGAAACCGGACTTGCCAGACATGACAGCACAGCTATTGCGACAATGTGTTGGAGAGAACATCTTGCCGGTGCAGCTCCATGTTCGAACCATGGTGGGACCAAGACTAGATAAACCAAATCGGCCAAATCGCAATTGTTTGTGTTGGAATGGGAATCCCAAGTTACGAAAACCAGCCGGCAGGCTATGCTAAAGTTGTCCCATGCGAACGAAGTAAGATTAGGGGGTCTGGGTGGTAGTGGCTGACGGGAATCGCCAAAATGCTGCAAACTGGTAGTGATTTGGGTGTCCATTTTGGTCGTTTTTGCATGTAATGTACCATGACGCAACTGGCTGAAAGTGGAATATCGATTCCCCCCTGGTCCGTCTCTAGAGCCTATTGTGTGACATGGCCTTTGCAATGCTTTCAGTTGACTTTGTTCTTGTATGCCTCGTATTTGAGAGAGGTTTCTGCTCGGACCTGGGACTGTGTAAGTCCTCCCTTAAGGTTTAGGTTTAGATAAATATGATATGATATCTTACTGTATGGGTGACAAAAGGCAAATGGTCTCCAATGACGTTTCTCAGAGTACTTGGTCTAGCCTAGAGTACAAGTAGATGTTTGCGGGTGGAAAAGGGCAAGGCACTAAGGCCTCCTGTGTGACATTGCAATGCATGTCATCCCACCCGATCAAAGTGTCCGATCTACGTAAGCTAATGCTTTGAGCTCAGTTCGTCTTTGTGTACATCTGATCTGAAAGAGATTTCTAAGTATACTGGTAACTGATATGTTTCTACATGTTTATGAGTGCTGCAAAAGGCAAGAAATAGGGCACGGCCAGACCAGTACAGACATGTGCTGGGTCGGAGTAGAAGAGGTCGAGTTTACAGATGGGAATGTCCGTCACATGCCAAGTTTTGATGGACATTGTGTAGTAGCAAGGCTGCGTGTGTATCTCTGTGGTGTGATGGATTGCGATGTGGTCGACTTCTCTACAGGCCTCTTGCATGACATGACGTGATATAATATGGTCAAAGCGTCTCGTCCAAGCCTGAGCTGGACAGTTTTTTCCTGCCTTTATCTTTGCACGCGTCAGATTCGAAAGGGCTCCTGTGTGACGGCATGATATATTCAGGGTATTTCAGGGTCAAAATGCCTGATCTAAGCTGGATCGTTTTGTCTGATGGCCCAAGTCACGCACATACAGGCACTGCTTTCAGCTCTTTCTGTCTTTGTACGCATCAGATTTGAAAGGCTTTCTTTGTCGTTCCAAAAGGCAAACGTGGGCAAACGAAAAGCAGCTGAAGGGGAACAAAAGCCAGCACCCCCGTGGAATCGCAGTATGACCCAGTAGCAGCGTTTCTTCACCAGACCGCTGCGTATATTAAAAAAACATATTCTTCAATGTGTGTATATATATAATATGTTTTTCCCCACCTGCCAGGTGAGGGTTGTTAGATTTTATGTCAGTTGCCTCCTCCTGCCTCGTCCTCCTCCTCCTCCTCCTCTCCTCCTCGTCCTCCTTCTCCTCCTCCTCTCCTCTCTTCTCCTCTCCTCTCCTCGTCTCCTCTCCTCGTCTCCTCTCCTCCTGCTCCCTGCCGGACCTCAACCACGACCATCCACGCCCAGTGTTCCCTGCCGGACCTCAACCACGACCATCCACGCCCAGTGTTCCCTGCCGGACCTCAACCGCGAGTATTCGTGCCCAGTGTTCGCTGCCGGACCTCAACCACGACCATCCACGCCCAGTGTTCCCTGCCGGACCTCAACCGCGAGTATCCACGCCAAGTGTTCCCTGCCGGACCTCATGTAGGAAGATATGGGACAAAGAATGTGCAGAAGAAAGTTAGAAGGAATGTCAGAAAGAATGTCAGAAGATATGCCAGAAGATATGCCAGATAGAATGCCAAGATAGAATGCCAGATAGATATGCCAGAAGATATGTCAGAATATATGCCAGAAGATATGCCAGATAGAATGCCAGATAATATGCCAGAAGATATGCCAGATAGAATGCCAGATAGAATGCCAGAAGATTTGCCAGATAGAATGCCAGAAAATATGCCAGAAGATATGCCAGATAGATATGTCAGAAGATATGCCAGAAGATATGCCAGAAGATATGCCAGAAGATATGTCAGAATATATGCCAGAAGATATGTCAGATAGAATGCCAGAAGATATGTCAGAATATATGCCAGAAGATATGCCAGATAGAATGCCAGAAGATATGTCAGATAGAGTGCCAGAAGATTTGCCAGATAGAATGCCAGAAGATATACCAGAAGATATGCCAGATCATATGCCAGAAGATATGCCAGATAGAATGCCAAATAGAATGTCAGAAGATATGTCAGATAGAATGCCAGAAGATTTGCCAGTAAGAAAATGTATAAATGTCATGGTGGGGATCACACGAAGTAAAGTAATTTATATATTTTTATGTATTTTTCGAAGGAAGTTAAGAAGTGAAGCTTCCGACAAACAGGATAGATGCAGCAACAGAGGTGGGAAGATTCAGAGAAGGGAGAGTCAGAAGAAAGAAGATCAGAGAAGAGAAAGGAAGAAGAAAGAAGATCAAGGGGCGCAAAAAGGTAGAAAAGTCGCGAAGCACTGCGTTTTCCAATGTTTTGGGGCTCCGGAGGGTCGAAAAGTAGGATCACTAAAGCGGCGGGTGCGGAGCCATCTGGTGAGATAAGAGACGAAAAATTGCACGCCCTTTGTGGCGCAAAGCACATGTGGCAATGAATATGTTAATAATGCTTCAGGTTCGGAGCACATTTGGCAATTGAGCCGTTGGAAAAGTGCACGCCGTTGTGGCGCGAAGCGCGTTTCGAAGTCAAAACGTAAACCATTCTCGGAGCGCTTTTTGAAGTTGAGCTGCTCAAAAAGTGCACGCAGCAGTGGCGCGAAGCACATTTCGAAGTCAAAATGCGCAAAGCACCACGTTCGGAGCATGTTTGGAAGTTGAGATGTGGAAAAAGTGCACGCAGCTGTGGCACGAAGCACATATCGAAGTCAAAATGTGCAAAGCACACCATGCCATTGTGGCGCAAAGCGCGTTTCGAAGTCAAAAGTGTTAAAAACCGACGGTCTCGGACCATTTTCGGAAAATGGGATGTTGAAAAACGTGCACGGCTTTGTGGCGCGACGCGCGTTTCGAAGTCAAATGTGCTAAAAACTGACGGTCTCGGACCATTTTTGGAAGTTGGGATGTTGAAAAAGTGTACAGCGTTGTGGCGCGAAGCACATTCCGAAGTCAAAATGCGCAAAGCACACCACGTATGGACCAATTTTGCACGTTCAACCCCACCACACTACACTACGACTACACTACGACTACACTACGACTACACAACGACACAGCTACACAACCAGACAACTACACAACCACACAGCTACACAACTACACAGGTACACAGTTACACAGCTACACAACTACACAGTTCCACAATTACACAGTTGCACAACTACACAGTTACACGGTTACACAGTACACAGTTACACAGTTGCACAAATACACAGTTACACAGTTTCACAGTTTCACAACTACACATCACAACACAACACAACCCAACGCAATGCAACGCAACGCAACGCAGCGCAACACACAACACACCACACACACAACACAACGCAGCACAACACACAACACGCAACACACACAACACACAACAGTACACTACACTACTCTACAACTATCTACAACTGCAACTACACTCACAACCGCAACCACAACTACTACAACTACAGCTACAACTGCACCTGCAACTACGCTACAGCTGCAACTGCAGCTACCATTGCGCTACACTTCAACCACAACTAAAACTACAACTACCACTGCGCTACACTACAACTACAACTACAGCTAGAACTGCAACTGCAAGTACAACTACAACTATTACAGCAACAACTTCACCTACAACTACAGCTACAACAACAAGGGCCACAGCTGGAACTACAACTACAACCACCACAACACTACACAACACAACTACAACTACAAACAACAACTGCAACTACAACTACACTTACAACTACACTTGCAACTACACTTGCAACTGCGCTTGCAACTGCGCTTACAGCTACACTTACAACTACATTTGCAACTACACTTACAACTACACTTACAACTACACTTGCAACTACACTTACAAATGCGCTTACACTTCCAACTACATTCAACTGCAACTGCAGCTGCAGCTGCAGCTGCAACTACACTACACCGCGCTACACTGCGCTACACTGCGCTACAATTCACCACACTGCACGACACTGCACTACACTACATTGCGCTACACTGCACTACACTGCACTACACTGCACTACACTGCACTACACTGCACTGCACTACACTGCACTACACTGCACCACACTGCACTACAACTACTACAGCTACAGCTACAGCTACAGCTAAATCTACCACTACACTACATTACACTACATTACGGTACAGCTGCCCTACACCACAACTACAATTACAATTACAATTGCAGCTGCAACATGTACAACTACAGTTACACTACGCTGCACTACGCTACACTCCGCTGCACTACGCTACACTACGCTACACTACACTACCACTTCCACTATCACTACCAGCATCACTATCACTATCACTACCACAACAACAACAGCAACAACAACAACTACTACTACAACTGCAGCTGCAAGTGCAACTACAACTACGCGACTACCTACACACGACTACCTACACTACCTACACTACTACCTACACTACTACCTACACTACTACCCATACTACTACCTACACTACTACCTACACTACTGCCTACACTACTACCTACACTATTACCTGCACTACTACCAACACTACTACCTTCACTGCTACCTACACTACTACCTACACTACTGCCTACACTACTACCTACACTATGACCTGCACTACTACCAACACTAGTACCTACACTACTGCCTACAATACTACCTACACTATTGCTTGCACTACTACCAACACAACTACCTACACAACTACCTACACAACTACCTACACTACCACCTACACTACATCCAGCAGTTGTGGGTGAGGTGACCACTATTGGCCACTGCAACCACTCCAAAAAGCACAACTCCAACCATGTCATGAAACGACGCAGATTCGAGGCAAGCACCCGTGACAGAAGCGATCGTGGAACTTGAGACGATCGCGGTCGTACATGACACTGCAAACTGCATCTCAAGGTGGCGGGAAGAAGTTGGTCTTGTGAAGAAGACAGACTATTGGGTGATACTGCGATTCTGCTCATGGCTTTATTGTGTGCGCGGGCTGGCTTTTGCTCCTTCCTTCTCAGGTGATGTAATCAGTGCTTTTCAGTGCAATGATATTTTCCCATTAGGTTGCG
>CAMXCT020000113.1:135000-324223 GCA_947184155.2 Cladocopium goreaui | reverse complement strand
TTTTCGGGAAAATTTCGCGGTTCCGTCGAAATCCGGAACCAGCAATTTTCCGGAAAATTTGCCAGTTTTGGAAATCCAAAATCGCCAAATTTCCGGAAAAATTCGGGGTATTGGCCGAAATTTCCGGAAAATTTGGGATTTTTAGCATAATTGTATTATGTATTGGGTCAATTCCGGCTACAATTGGCGGGTTTCCGACAGGGGCGCCCACTTTTTCGACCGCAGTTCCGTTTTATGTAATAATTATTATATTATTATATTATTATATTACTATATTACTATATTATTATATTATTATATTATTATATTATTATATTATTATATTATTATATTATTACATTATTACATTATTACATTATTACATTATTACATTATTACATTATTACATTATTATATTATTATATTATTATATTATTATATTATTATATTAATAAGAACATATTTAATTTCCAAATTATTATATTAAGATATTTTCATTAATATATATTACAATTTTTCATGAATATATATTATAATTATAATTAATTATAATTCATTCTAACTTAATATATTTCATTGTTTTTCATTATAATTCATTATATTTCTTTAAAATATATTTTTTTATTGAGGATAAGGCAGGGATAATGAACAGGATGCCTGCGCCCTCTCCGATTCATACGTTGGGCATTTCAACATGCCAGGAATCGGAGCCGGGTCTTCCTCTTCCTGCCACGACCAACGCAGGACTGGTCTGATGCACCATGGAAGGAATGAAAGGTACACTTTATCAACTGAAAACAACTGGGGTCAGAAATTTGATTCAGACTTAACAAGATGAACTTATAATAAAATTTCATCAACTGGGATTTAACATAACCATGAAAAGCTGAACAGCTGAAGCGTTGGGTATGAAATTGTTCAACGGCCTTCCCAGCATCACCCATCTGGGATACATCTAGCATACCCTCTGGTAAACTAACATAACTATGGAAAATCACCATATTTAATGGGAAAATCCACTATAAATGGTAATTTTCAATAGCTACGTTAAATTACCAGAGGGTAGCTCACCCATCTGGGTACCCGTGGAGTTCCTCCTGCAATGCATCGCTCTCTTTGCTGGACTTCCGGGTGGTCGCCGCTGAATGAGCCGGCGACTGCCGAGCCGATGTGATGGAGCTCAAACGACCTTTTTGGCGCTTCGGCGGTGTTGCGGAAACATTCCATGGGGATCAGTTGTGAACTTATGGAGATGGATTCAATCCCTGAATATCCCTGATCTCACTGATCTTCCAAATTTTCAATGATCTGCACTTGATATACTTGATATACTTGATGCCGGTGCTTCCAAGTGACTGGTTTCCAGTCGATGTGCATCCTTGGGATCTTTCATTAACTCCTGCCGGGAACTGGGAAGAGCCTTTCAGAACTTTTTGTTTCTTTCAGCCATCAGTGGATACATGGACTTCCAGTCGTGATCCCGATCTCTGACAGCATCTCGACTCGGTCCTCTGTGGGTTCCTCTTTGGGAACCTCTTCAAACACTACATGACCCTGAGCGCAGCAACGACTCGAGGCAACTGCTGAAGATCAGGGGAGGGTCCGTTTTGCCCCTGGGATCCTAGTAAAATCCACTGATTGTATCTTCTCTGAGATGTTTCTAAGGTTACCAACTACCACAACAGGGGAACGGCTGCCACCGAATTCCACGCCTGATGCGGAGGTGGCAGCAAAATGATGAGCTCATCTCTGCCTTGGCTCTCCCAATCCAAAGGGACGTCCTGGCAGCCAGGTCAGCAGTAGATTTGCCTGAAAGCTGATATGTAGGATGGTTGTACAGAAGAATTTCTGGGAAAAAAACAACAGGAAACAAATGGAACAAACTACACTCTAAACTCTAAACATCATCAAACATGGATTTTAGATGATGTTAGGAGAAAAAGCAGTTGCCAAACATCAGTGGTTCGCAGTTGTCCTTGTTGCTCGGGTTGAGCACGGGATGCATCTCTTTCGAGCGACGCCACCTGACAAGGGACAGGGCGTAAGGTTCCCCTTTCGGATCCTTTCGGCAATGATGACGTTTGATTTCACAGCCAAGGACTCTTCATGATTTCGTCTATATACATATAGCATCATATAACTTCTTGTGCTGCTACTTGTTATTTTCATTCAAACCCCAAACCAACCCTTTCTCAGCGGACACGTGCAAATACATTTTTCAGTTGTGGACGCTCTACATCAAGCTAAAGTAGCTGCCAGAACTGAGTATTTAGCAAGCTTCCAACATCCTAGCAACATCCACATCTTGCAAGCAAGTCTCCCTAGCAAGCTGCCGTTGCAAACTTCAGAAACCATGCGATACAAGTCCTTAGCTTCTCACCCCCTGTGCGACTCCAGATCTCTTCTTATGCAATTCATCCGCTTGTGACAACATGTGACAACCCATTGGCGCCCCGGTTTCATGCAGCTTGGCATCAAAGAAGGACAATGATTCATTACGACCTGAAGCTGAAGCTGGATCGACATGACTCAGACCAGGATATTTTCTGTTAAAACTGGATCCAGATGGATCCAGGAAAGTCATGAAGCTTCCCCATGACATCCGATGACCAAATTGACCAAATCCTTGGGACAGCTGTTTATGAAATTTACCCTCTGGTGAACTAACATAGCAATTGAAAATGGCCATTTATAGTGGATTTTCCCATTAAAAATGGTGATTTTCCATTGCTATGTTAGTTCACCAGAGGGTAAATGACATTTCCAATTGGAACAAACTGCAAATCATAGCCGAGATGCCCATCAGAACTTTTGACACCTCAGATCGAGCGCAACAAAATTTGGCTGATCGCCCTGTCTTTTCAAGATCAGCCTCAGCACATCAACAGAAATAGATGGAACATTGTGCACAACATTGTGCACAGTTCCATTGTGCACAACATCCATATTTTATCATCTTTTCAGGAGATCTGCCTGAAAAATCTGAAAATCTCAGGCAACCAGCAAGGCAACCGAGACGTTCCGAGGCACGGGTGTTGCAACGATGCTACCCGCGTTGGTCTTGGGGTCCGGATCAATCAACTTGATGAAGAGATCGTAGACATCTTTGCAGGCCACCGCCTGAGGCTACAAGAAGCCTGGCTTCTCTGGGAAAAATGAAGAGGGTGCATGTGACTAACAACAAATACATCCCAAAATTATAGTCTGATGAGTTTAAGGTCTAAGCTTAGTGATTTGTACAAACATGCCAAGTGTCCTTTCCTGCTTTAACTTGATCCTACAATTTCGAGCATCAAGAAGCACTTTAAGTTTTGGCTTTCCAAAATGCCAATAAGATGCCAATAAGATGCCAATAACCATCAATCATTGGAGGATCGTGCCCATATGTACCCATCACTACCATCTCCCAGGCAAGTGACGATGGCAAAAACGCCAGTCTCATGGGCAGAGGTGAAAACGAAAGATCCCACCTTCCTAGCGATGCGAACAGCGGAGCGACGGACACCAGTTGAGCCAACAGGATCTGGGATGGTTCCTTCAATTTGAGCAGAAACCCACTGACGATCACTGACGCCTTCCAGGGAAGCAATATTCACATGTCTTTTCCAGCAATTCCATGCAATTCCCATGAACAGAACAAGGATGAACAAGGTCTTGCAATGTCTTGCAGGTTGCTCAACACTTCCCGGTCCTGACGTTGCTGTTTCCTGCCAGCATCACTTGGCTCTTGGGGTCTTGGATCTCCTCAGGTGGTACATCGAGACTTGGGATATGGATGAAGATCTGCTTGAGATGTTGGCAGATGTTGCTACTAAATTGTACTAAAAAATGTATCAGGGCAGGTGTGTCGGCCTTGCTGGGCACCAATTTTTCTTCGCAAGCATCTGCATTGTGAAGTCCCAGTGAAGTCCGAGGGACTGTCACCAGCTTGCACTTCTTGAGATACTTGTTCTGGCGATTTTTCTTGATCACATCAGCCATTCCTTCCAGGACCTTGCGACTTGGCGACGACTTGATGAAGCGACTGAAGAGCTGCGTTGCGAGTCTTGTGCGAAAGCAGCAGTTTTGCCAAGATGCATGGAACAAGTTGATGGCGATGGTGAGATTCCTGGCAGTCAAGTCTCACAAACTTTCACCAAATCAAAGTAGCCAGCAGACCACACGCAGCTTATCGTGCTAATTCTCTGAGCTATCAACAGCTACCAGTACCCAATGGACCTGGATCTTCCTTCTGTCAGAGCTTTGTCTTGTGTTCAAGTCAACTTGTGTTATCTTCTGACAACTCATCAGTTGAAATACCAGATTTTTTTTTTTTACGTGGATTTCCAGTTGCCAGCTAACATTATCATTCAGGGTATCAAAGGGTATGTCAGGTATGTATCATCTGATGGATTAGCTATGTCGGGTAAATGACAGACAATCCATGTCAAAGATGATGTCACCTGAATGGATTGTCTGTTATTCATTATTCAAATGATTCTGTGTCATCATCTGATGGATTACCCATTGTAATTATTGGTTATCCTAACCATTTTGGATATGACATCTAGATCTATCAGCACATGTCACATGATCAGCAAATGACATACTACAAGTATCCAAATGACAATCGTGATTATCCCTCATTCTCATCACACTAACAATAATTATGTTAGAAGTCAGCCCTGGATTAGTTAGTTGGTTTAGTGATAATTTGCTGTTAAAATTGTACCCAATTAAGAAGCCCAAGGGCTTATCAATCCGAGATTGACCTTATCATTAGAGTGCTCAATCATTCTGGTAATTCATCATGTACCTTTTATTATTATCAACTATAATATAATCACACTTATCATATCCAATCATCATCATCATCATCATCACCATCACCAATATCAAATTCAATATCATAATGCCTCGCTCTCATAATCATAACTAATCATAACTGTAATTCTCATGGATCAATTCGCACAGCCCAAGCGCACCTGGAGTCGGAATCCACGGCATCCTCTTGCTCTCCTTCACGTTCGGAAAGGATCAAGGCGCAGTCTGCCTGAAAGGCGCAGTCGCGCGGTCTCCATTCGTTGAAAAAACACAAAAAAAAATGGGAAACTGGGAATTATTCGAAACACAGGAGATGAAAAATTTGGACGGCTGGGCGAAAAAAATCATGATAATCATGTAAGATACCTCCCCAATTTAAATCATTTAAATAGTGAATATATATATAATTATATAATTATATATATGTGAATATCATCAATCTCAAAAACTTACCCAACAAATTTAGCTCATGTCACTGGGACTCCCGGGAAAAACGCTTCCAGGCCGCCGAGGCCAACGGCAAGCGTTCCAACACGGTGGTGTCACGCCGTCGGCCCACGTAATGGGTGACGGAAATCCTGAAGGATGGGGATGGCTGGGGGTGGCTGGGGGTGGCCAAAATTTCGAATTTTCTTTCCATTCTGAAACAGTTAGCCACTTGGGAATGATAGGGATTCAGCAATGGGTTTCGCAATGGAAGCCATTGGGAATCAGTGGAATTTCTTGGAAAACAAGAATCATCTGGCGGAGTTTTGAAATCTACAAAAGGGATCAACAGGGATCAAAGGCACGTACCAACCCCTGTCAGAGGTGGTTCATGAGGCCAAGCTCAACATATTCACCACCTGCCCTCCCCCGGAGCCTCTCGAAGTCCAATTTGCCAACGCGAGAGAGATGCGTCTGCACGCAAGATTCGCGCCTCACAAAGCTATGTGAAGGTTCAATGGGTGACCTAAGAAGTGTACCAGAAGACTGAGGTGCCAACAGGTTTTGAATTTATAGATGATTTTAGGATATGCTTCTATCTCTGTGATGTGAAACATGTTAAAAACGTGTGATGGATTGTGATGGCGCAATCACTTCAAATCAACGCCTCCTCACACAGATGTATTTGTTTAAAACGACAGAAAACTGGAAGTTCGACCTGCCAGGAATTTTCTGGATGAGCCATTTTCTGAACCTTGCAGGCTACATGAACCAGGGTGAGCTAAAAAAACATTGGAATTCAACCCAGGTTGTTCAATGGTTGTTCCAACATAGCCCACCATAAAACAATGGCAGCTAAGATACCACTGCAAAGATCTGGTGGACAAAAGGTGCACTTCGCCTGGGAGAAAAAGCTTGTGGCATGGCTGGGGTAAAGTTGTCCCACTGACAGAAACTGACTCAACCTGCAATTCTAAGCCTAAGCTGTTCTAATTGGAGAATTGTGACCAAATGGGTTGGACACCATGGGAAAGTGTGGCCCTGTGGTTGCCTGGTCAGTTGCTTCTTTTGGACGAGTCTAGGGCCACAGAAGACACAGCCGTTTGGAGGATGGGATCCAAAACCCCTGATCTACGCTGGAACGTCCAATGTCGAGGTGAATCACATCTTGATGGGTGAAGAAGACATGTCAAATTGTCAAATTACAATTCTAGTAAGAAGACTGCATGCCATGTCCTATTCGGTGAGTGCAGAAAGTATCCTAAGGCAAGGTTCATGCTGTGATGGTCGTGGATGCCTGCGCTGAAGAACTGTTCACATTACAATATCTCAGGTTGTGTGATTTAACACCACTTATTTATTTTAACTTATTTTATATTTAGTTCGTTTCTCTAGAAGGCACACGTGCCTCACCTTTCTCAACAACTCAACTGCATCACAGCCACTGCCGCTAGCCGCATAGACGTCAATGATCTCTAGAAGATCCACGAAGTCGTCGGGACCTGCCGAGTGTGGTCATGGACATGCCCTTTCAATTAACGATTGACGTGATCAACGAAAAACACCACGAAAAATCATCGTGACGACACATCAATGTTTGAGGTTTCTGACACCGAAATACCATGAAATACCGAAATTTGGTTGTGGTCTGTTATGGTTCACAATTGGGTTCACGTTCGGTGCATATCCAAACGGTTGTCATCTGAAACCCCTGCAACTGAGGGGCAGCCAATCACCAACACGGTGAGTGGACCATCTGCTGCCTGGGCATTCGTGATCTGCATTTGTTTAAACTTATTCATGGGAAAAAAGGATAAAACAGGCATCTTTTTTTTGACATACTCGGAAATCCAATTTCATGGGACATCAATTTTGAATATTTTCACCATTTCTGACCAAAGAATCCAATCCACTCTCCACGAAAAATCAAGTTGCTGGACCCAAACGAATCTGTCCATCGTCCATCAACACGTTGCTTCCACGTCGTTTCGCCTCCGTGCAACGGTTGGCCCATCTCTTGTAAAGTAGGGGAAATCAGCAGCATCCTTATCTTCACATTCCACTCACATTGCTTCCTGTGAGAGAAATGTGCCCCCAATCATACCATTTTCAAGACATGTTATCCACAAATTCAATCAAAGTCAAATTCATACCTCAAGTATCTTTATATAAATTTCATCAGATCATCAGATCATCATCAGATCATGATCAGATCATGATCAAATCATGATCAGATCATGATCAAATCATCATCAAATCATCAGATCATCAGATCATCATCAGATCATCAGATCATCAGATCATCAGATCATCAGATCATCAGATCATCAGATCATCATCATCATCATCATCACCATCACCATCACCACCATCATCGTATCATCGTATCATCCTATCATCGTATCATCGTATCATCAGATCATCACATCATCACATCATCACATCATCAGATCATCAGATCATCAGATCATCAGATCATCAGATCATCAGATCATCAGATCATCAGATCATCAGATCATCAGATCATCAGATCATCAAATCATCAGATCATCAGATCATCAGATCATCAAATCATCAAATCATCAGATCATCAGATCATCAGATCATCAGATCATCAGATCATCAGATCATCATCATCAGATCATCATCATCAGATCATCATCATCAGATCATCATCATCATCCTCATCCTCATCATCATCCTCATCATCATCATCATCAATTTTCATCCTCAAAGATTGTGACCCTTCGCCTTCAGCGAGGACGTGGTCGTAAAGTCTGGTGATGTCTCGGGCAGAATGCAGTGACCTCCAGGGCAGAACTGTTGGCTACCCATCACGGCGCCATAACCTGGGGATATCATGGGGGTACACCCTCTGCTAAACTAACCTACCAGTACCCATCATGTTTCCCAGATTGTGTTTCCATGTGTTTTCCAAATCTTCCCAAATGAATCCTTAAATGATCCCAAGTTGGGGCCGGTGAACTGTGGTGCCTGCAGCGTGTTGGCTGCTGGAGAGCATCACCAACTCATCTCCTTCCTTAGTTTAGTCCATAGCTTTACCACCAACGGTCTCAGCAGCACCAGGAATTTGGTGCTGGACATGCTCAGAGCCATTGTTTTTTCACAGCCAGGACATCAACGTCAGGGATGCGCTTTCATGAATTTGGGCTGTTTCGGTCAAGTCTCTTCCAGGTGATGACTGGGTGCCTTCATCTTGTTCGCATCATCTCCCATAGAACTTGGAGTCTTGACCCCACAGACCGCCGCATCGGGGAAGAAGCGATAGATGTCCTGAACGACTTGAAGCTGCAGCTGTGTTGGGAAAGTTCTACGCATTATCACATGTAGATATCACATGTATAGTACACAAATACTTCTATATAGATTTTTATACATTGTCTATATATACATAGTATGTATATATATAATGTATCTAGTCCTCACCCAAACATCCAAACGAGACACAACAGGACCATCTACCGGCGCCCCGGCGCCTTTACGGGATAGCCATAGAGCGCAGGAGGTGCCTTGACCAAAAACAGCTGCGACACTTTGGATCCCGAGCCTCGGGGTCGGAGATGGAGTGGCCAGCGACTGTGTAAATCACTGCAGTATAGAATTATCATGAATATAAATGATATATATATATATAATGTAATGCCTGAATTTAATTGAATTTAGTATAATATACGTATATATACAGACACACACTCTTTTAATGTTTTTCTTGTTAGATGTACTATGTTTTAATATTTTTAATATGGTTCACTCACACAAATGGGGAGTAAGAACAAATTCGATCCAAAGAATCGGCCTGAGGAGGATTAAGGGGGAAAGTATCCGTGTTTCACACTTGTTCGACTTGTTGATACATGTTCTGTTTCTGGGCGATTCTACATAGTTGCAGTATGTTGCAGTCACAAGCTGACAAATCATCCAGCCTGTCCCAATAAAAAAACACACCGCACTATGACATGAGCTGAATATCTTTCAAAGAGTTAATGCAAGGGTCCAAGAGATGTCCTTCCAATTTCCCAAAATCCTCAAAAATCCTCAAATTTCGTGCTGTCATGTGCTGCCTCTGTTGACGTTTCAATGGCGGTTGCCGAGTTCACTGTTGCGTTCACCGAGCGACGTGTGTTTGAGGTCGACATCCGTAGCCAAGCAAAGCCCACAGATGGCACCAGGGCACGTAGTGCCACCATGTGATGCACCTGGGCAAGAACTTCCTGGGTATCTGGATTTGGCGGAAGATATTGCCATTAAATGGGCTAAACATAGCTAAACGATCTATCTATCTATCTATCTATCCATTCTATTCTATTCTATTATATTCTATCCTTTCTATCTATCCTATCTATTCTATTCTATTCTATTCTATCCTATCCTATCTATCTATCTCAGGGGCAGCCAGCACAAACTCATCCGAGGAACCGCGTGTCTTGCAACGATGCCCTGTGCTGCTGGCAAAATCTGCCGCACCACGCGAGCACTTTCTCGGCTGTGCATTTCCTGAAAAGCAACCAGCTGGGCGAGGTTTCCCACAAATGGATATACTCAAGCAGAGTATGGTATGTATAGTGAAGGTGCATGTGATCTGAGGGCAAAGGCGAGGAACATCTTCTACAGAATACTAGTACTGTGCACGCCGAAACTGAATCGCGTACTGTCATCACATCTGCCTGGGAATCCTGGCTAATTTTGATCGCTGAAAAGCCGTGGTCTGACCAGTAACCAGTATCCAAAAGCAATCCATAGCACCAAGCATCAACAGCGAAGTCTCACAATCATTTCGTTGTTTTTTTTACATATCCATCTGTCGGCATTGCAGGATTGAACCTGACATCAAAGAACTAAAGTCGGACAAACCCTGACAAAGCCAACAGGAGATTCTCCCAAAATCTTGCGGCTGAAGTTCCGCCCAAACATCAGCCTTTATGGCTTCCGGCAAAGCGCCAAGGGCCAGTAGAGTTCGAATTGCCTCCAATTCGCAGTGGAAACATCGTTGCAGCATCTGTTGCGGCAAACTGGCGGATTCAACATGATGAAACCATATTACCCTCTGGTAAACATACAAAAAACTATGGAAAATCACCATTTTCAATGGGTAAATCACCTATAACTGGCCATTTTCAATAGCTATTTTGACATAACCAGAGGGTACGTTCCCTTTTTTGCAGTTCTTTAATAAGGGCCATTTTGAGAGCCACGGTCCACTGACACCACGCTCCCACTAGCCTCATGATCCGAACTACTGTCGGTCTCAGCCGAACACATGCAGAGGATATGTTCCGCAGCACTGGCACAAACCTGGCGGTTGTTTCTCAGACCGGGAAGCGACTCAAAAGCCAATACTGGTGGTAAAAAGGTGGTCCTACATAACATCCCAACATATCCCAACATAACCCAACATATCCCAACATATCCCAACTGCTCCTAGTGAACTGTGGACTTCCTTGACCACCAAATCTTGATTGCAGCATCCAACACATGGAATCTGTAGATATCTGCAACCACTTCAAAGAACCCCTCTACCAGAGAGGCCTCAGCTCTGAATCCCACCTTCATCAGCTCAATGCGATGCGATTTGCAGCCTTCTCGATATGAGACGCAGTACAAGCGCTTGTAGGCACCTCATTATGTGGTTGGAGAATAGAACCTTCGACAAATAAAAACAAACCAAAAATATCTGGAAATAAGTGAACATTGAAACAAACGGGTGAAACCAACAAAATCGATCAACATCGTTTTGACACATCGTTCCGTTTTGGGGTTCAGCCGGTCCAGCTTGTCTCCCCCCAGCATCACCAGCCTTGTGGATCCTGGGTGCGAAAATGCAAACGCAGTTGTGCCTGCATCTCACGCACCGGGCGCTCCGCCAAAACCACCTCAGAAACTGTTGAATCCCCAGTGGCTTGAATTCATGTCATGTCAAATCACCACCAGCAAGGCTAACGTTTTTAAGGAAATTCATCTGTGTCTTGAGTTCATATTTCATCATATTTCTGTACTTCCATGTTCATCAAGGTGTCAATCTGTTTACATATGTATAGGTCTCAATTTGTGTGTGTGTGAACATGGTTCTCTAGCACCCGGAACATCCTGGGACATGTACAGTAACATGGCCAGAACTGAATGATTCAAATATTCAACTTGACGATTCATGACACCAACAACAGAACAGATCTCAGCACCGCACACCAAATTTCAAGACTGCTGAACCAAATTCAACTTTCCAGTAATTCAATCTACTGCTTGTTCTGGAAACAACAAGCAAAATCTGTCTTTGTTTTTGGGTGTGTCAAATCGCCCAATCCAGCGCTATCATTGATCATGAACTTTTGAAACTTCTGAATTTTGGTATGTCTTAAAATCGGAAACCTCAAAACCTATACACACCTATGCTAATATTATTTTCCCCAAACTTTCCCATGTTCGTCTCACCTTGAAGCCAAGCTTCGATCCGCCGCCGCCGACGGCAGCAAGAGCAGCATGAAGTGCTACCCTCCTCCGTCTGTAGGGCGGCCAACCTGAGGCGATATCCCACATATATTTATCTGGATCTATCTATATCATACATCTATATCATGATACAAATATTGCATGGATGTCATGACCATATCAAGTAGATGTCATGTTTACTATTTTTGCATCTAATCATATATATATACATGCTTATATAAATACATGATATGCATATGATACACATATTATCAGCGTCCACATCTGCGAACACGTCTTTGCTCCAAGCAGCAGCTCCTCGAGGAGGAAAATGGTCTTGTCCTCGAGCTACGGAGATTAGATGTTGATCTGTGTTGAATTTGGCCGGTTTAATACGGTCTCATGCATCATGAACAGTCACATCATTTCACTATCCATACAAAGCCGTCTTAGTGACTGAAGCCCTTGCAAGTCACCTTATTGGCATAAACATCCGTTCAACAACGTGTCAACTTTGAATCTCAAGAAATCGTCAACATGATAATTTTCATGCGGAACACAGTTTTCTAAGCCCATGAAGTTCCAAATTTCGAGACAACCCTCAAAAAATCCATGTATATAGATATTTGTTATGCAGATAATCATAACTTATAACATTACGATATATTATTCATACCTAATATATATAATTATATATATATAATTTCACCATCTTATATTATATATAGTCATATAGCAATCTATATAGATAAGTTTCCTATGTCCACAACACCAAGGAGTTCTCCGGACATCTCTGAGGCCCTGACACCCCAACCCAGGATCAACCAATGGCCATGGGCCTCGACCCTGCTATACCTCACCTGCCATGGGGCAGGAGGTTTTTGGAGGTTTTCAGATGTCCACCTGAAAATGTGCCTTTAAGAGCCATCAAAAAATCACAGATGTATGATCTGAGATTACAAACAGGACCCCTCTGCCACATTCGTGTACAAGAATATCAATATACTCTAGTCACATGGCTTTGTGAACGTAGGGCACCCTGCAACATTCCAAATGCTTGATCATCCTCTTCCCAATTAAATCCCATATGTTAAGGGATTTCCCAATCTTTTTCCCTATTTTCAATCCAAGATTTTCAAAGATTTTCCCTACCAAATGCAATATTTTAAAAGTTTTTCCAACTTGTTTTGGAACCCAGATCTCTCACGCCCATCATGTCCTCACCTTCCAGCGAAGTAGCAAGGAACGGATGAGCTCCACCACCTGATTTTCTTTCATTTTTCATCCCCTCAAAGATTCAAAGATCGACATTCCGTCCCAAAGAAAGATGGTTTAGATGGTTTAGATGGTTTAGATGGTTTAGATGGTTTAGATGGTTTAGATGGTTTAGATCGTACTGGTTTCATCTTGTTTCTGTTGTTTGGATGGCCTTGTCTGAAGGAAAATGGGGAAAACACACCAAATTCAATGAGTAATCAGAACATTCCCCAATAACACACTCAAATGGTTTTGGCAGGTGTTAAGCATTTTCCCATGTGGACAGGATGTAAAGTCGCAGACTTTATCTGTGCTGGAAGTATCACCTGACCATGCTGAGCTTGCTGCCATACCCAAGAAGAGCAAACAATACCTGCAGCGATGGAAACATGCCGAGCAAAAACAATCAACATCCGGGAAGGGTACTTGTCAGCTCATGTGTTCTTGAACTCTTGAGCTACGGAATACATGCTTTTGCGGACTTGTGGGTTAAAGTCGCGCTTTGAATAATTATTTCGTTTTCTTCGGCCATTTATTCATATTTATTTACGTGTCATTCTGTCATTCGGAACCGCAACGAAACCATCCAAACATTTTTGCTGAGAGCTTTGAAGATTAAAACTCCTGCCATCTCCTGCCACTGAACATATCTTCCAATCAGCACATAGTAAAACTAGTCTCAACCTCTGGAATGCAGCGGTACTTTTGGCCATAGTAAACGTTACACTCTCACTGGACAATTCATTCAGTTAACTGATCATGCCACAAACCGGGGGACGTTTTTCCCTATGTAAGAGGGGAACACCTTTTCCGTTTGTCCAGAAAGAACACAAATACTGCCAGCTGACAAAATCCGCCCCGAGAGGAGCTGACAAGTCAAGTGACACGAAACCAATGATGGAGATGACTACCGCCACTGCTCTGACAACACCACGCTCCTTGAGACATCTTGAGACGTCCGGGTGAACCATGTCCAAGAGAAACAATGCACATCGAGTATTAAATGATATTAAATGGACCTTTGGTGACTGGTGACTATCCTGTTCACTAGTTACGTTTCTAGATCTGTGCTTCAGGAGCCAGTATCTGCATCTTACAGTATATCAAATAGTATAATCTGTGATCTGTGATGAGCTTGGGCTCAAAATTGCTTACCAACTTGTTCAACATCGGTAGTTGGCTTCCAAGAGCCAAATTCTGACGAGGAAGCAGCAATCCAAGGGCTGCTCGAGGACAAGTTTCACTGGGAGAGAAGGAGGTCTGTGTGCCAATGTCCACCAGTAGCGTGTAAGCTATCCTCAGTGGCAACACCATCCGTGTCATAGGAATTGACACATCATTGACACATCAGAATCCCAGCTACCCATATCCAGCCGGGGCTCCAAAAGCTTTCGCGCAGGTTGGTGCCATAATTCTGATTACCTCCAGACAAAACCCACGCCAACATGCACAGGACCTGAATACCTTGGCGCGCGAAAAGAGTCTCCGCTAGGACTATGGATGAGGAATGATGAGAATGGTATCCACCAGCCCACCCATCAGAGCAACAACAACAACTACTACTGCGTAGTGAACATCTTGGAAAATAGTAGAGGCATAGAAGAAAAGGATCATGAAACGCGAAGCAGAGTGAAACTAGAATGTGGATGTATCTCAAACGAATCAGCCTCATCCACTTGCAATCAAACTGATCTACGGATTCAGAAATGAGGAAAGACATTGACTTTTTTCCTTGATGCAAAACTTACTAAAATATGGTGCTACAGTAATTACCCTCCCAACATGTCGATCTGCCATCCGAGCTGCAACATCCTGCAATAAAGAGGACCAACCAATGACCTCGCCTCGGCCACTGAAAGTGGACAATCAAATCACTTTCAGATTGTCTGCAGAAATCCATGATTTCCAAGGTCAACTTGAACAACTTGGATCAAAACGTTCGCTGTTTCCAGGCCATCAGGGTTTTTTCCGGGACCCCCAGTGGTTTTCCGAGGAACGTGGTCCCGAGGAGCCATGCGCGAAAACCAATCTTCCGTGCCAACTCCGAGCGTTTGGGGCAACATCCCATGGCGCGCGGCGGATCCGGTCACGGAAATGCTGGGCCCCAAATTTTTGGGGCCCCAGAATGATGAAATCCAGCATCCAGCAGTTGGGGGTTGGGGATCCTATATCTTTTTTGATATCTTGTCTGCATCTGCGATCTTTAGGGCTGTGGGGTTGCAAATTGATTTGAGGTTCTTGGAGGCGGGTCTCATCTGTTGCCGCTTGTGAAGATGATGTTCGACATTGGGTGACACCTTAGGCAACTTTGGGTTGATTTAACATGAAGAGGTCCCACAATTAGCATCCACATGCATCCACTAATATCCACCAGCCACTTCTGGCAGCTGAGAAAATAGCTGATTTTGCCAGAAAACCTTTCGACATCTTCATCTTTGTCTCATCTGGCAGCATTTGATCTCATGGCTGGGAACCGTGATCGAAGGCATTCGACATACCACATCATCCCACATCATCGCACCCTGCAAGGTGAAATCAAAGTCCAATATTGTGATCCCACTTGTCTGGATGTTCAACTCCATCTTCTTGGTTATTCTTGGTTTCTAAAGTCCCAACCTAAAATCATTAAATCGATTTACATCGTATCAAACCTGGCCATCAGAAAATCCTAGGTGCCAAAGAGGCACTGAACTGTCCATGGCTTTGCGCTTTTCACAATCCAAAAGCTACTTTCGCCACCGCGCACATAATCGATCGCTTTGGATCGTGGTGAAGCTTGGGAACTCCGAGTGGGTTTACAATTCAGTGCCAACAGACATGATCCCAATTTGGATCATGTCTGATCTAAACATGTCTAGAATTGATATCATATCAAATCATCAAATTCATCTGTTTGAAAACATCTTTCTCCCTCTCTCTCTCTCTATGTATACACTTCTCTCATACAAGTAACATATGACAAACATGGAGCGGGAAACTCTGCTCTTGCTGGTGCACGTTGCAAACCCGTTGCTGCAAACCCTCGATTTCATCACTTTCTCACCATGGGGCTCGGACTGGGACTTTTGAAGAACCTGAAACCGACGTCGTTTTGCAACACCAGGCCACCAGGCACTGGAAATGATGCTTCACTTCTACGCCCAGAACATACAAATTGGGGCTGATGGTGAGTGTTTCTTGTGTGCGACCACAAGAGTTGACAAGCTCTGTATATTTATACATACAGTCACATACATTTATAAATATAATTAGTTTATATAATATATATATATATATCAATATATCTATGTTGCACATCAAACACTATCTATACCTATCCTTCTCTTTCCAGGGAACTTCCGTTGCTTTGGTCAGCGCTTAGGTACTGATCAGGACATGAGGGATACCCTCCTTGTGGAATGGGAGTTCTACATCTGGGCTCCACCATCCATGCTCCGAAAACCCTGGCGAACTCAGGATATGTTGCTCTATCTTATGAATTTCCCCATGCATGGGCAAAACACTCATTGGTTCTGGGGTATTCACAAATTCAACTAATTCATACTAATTCGCAATCATTACACTTCAACCATAACATGAAGGCCCAGTGCAACAAGAGACTCTGGTGGGCAAGATGCCACGAAAATCTCCATCTTGGTCTTAGCGTGAAGTTCAGGCTCTGCACCTGCTGCTAACATGAAGACCTGCGCAGGTTGCCAGAAATCATCAGCATTCATCAGCAATTGTGGAAACACTTGAGATGGACGACTCACAACGCGCCTTTCCAGGAGTCACCTCCTGGTGGCTGAAGGGCGATTTTTCGGAATTTCAGGTCATCATTGCATCAAAGGGATGGCACCAAGAGACGGACTACCATTGTTTCACATGAAAAACTAAATTCTTTTCTGAGTGTTTCTGAAAACTTCGGGGGAAAAAAACGTACCTCAAAAATCATGGATTTTCCATGTTTTCCCTGTGAAACATGATCCATTTCGATTCATTTCAACCGATCCCTGTCCTGGGTCTCACCGGAGATGGTCACATTCCCTCACATGCAGGACGTGATGTTATCACTCTCCAGATATTATTCGGACATAAAAATATAGACATATATGGAATCATTATATGCGCACGATTTTTTTTAGATGCACTATATTGTACTATATACATCATAGATTCTGGACAAACGTTGGATACTTGTGTCAGTAGTGCCGCACAAGGCGATGGCGGAAGTTTCAAAAATAGGAAACCTATGGGAGAGGTTGGTTCTTTTAAATCACGGATGGCAGAGCGAATCCACTGATGGACCGAAAGGTGGTTGGAGTTGTTTTTTTGGAGTGGTTGCCATGGTTGCAGTGGTCACCTCACCACAACTGCTGGATGTAGTGTGACGTAGTACAATGGTAGTTGTAGTTGTAGTTGTAGTGTAGTGTTATTAGTGTAGTGTAGTTGCAGTTGCAGTTGTAGTTGTGGTGTAATTAGTTTAGCGTGGTGTAGTGCAATGTAGTGGTAGTAGTAGTTGCAGTTGCTGTTGTAGTGTAATGTAATGTATTTAGTGTAGTGTAGTGTTGTGTAATGTGGTGGTAGTTGTAGTTGCATTTGTATTTGTAGTGTGCTGCAGTGTAATTAGTGTAGTGCAGTTGCAGTTGCAGTTGCAGTTGCAGTTGTGGTGTAGTGTAATTAGTGAAGTGTAGTGTAGTGTAGTGCAATGTAGTGGTAGTTGTAGTTGCAGTTGCAGTTGTAGCAGTAGCATAATGTAATGTAATTTGTTTAGTGTTGTGTAATGTAGCGTAGTTGTACTTGTATTTGTAGTTGTAGCGTGCTGCAGTGTAATTAGTGTAGCGTAGTGTAGTTGCAGTGGCAGTTGCGCTTGTAGTTGTGGTGTAGTGTAATTAGCGTAGTGTAGTGTAGTGCAATGTAGTGGTAGTTGCAGTTGTAGTTGTAATTGCAGTTGTAGTGTAATGTAATGTAATTTGTGTAGTGTTGTGTAATGTAGTTGCAGTTGCAATTGTAGTTGTGGTGTGGTGTAATTAGCGTAGTGTAGTGTAATGTAGTGTAGTTGCAATTGTAGTTGTAGCTGTGGTGGTGGTGGTGGTAGTAGTAGTAGTTGTTGTTGTTGCAGTTGTAGTTTTAATTTAATTAGTGTAGTGTAGTGTAATTAGATGTAATTATATAGTGTAGTGTAATGTATTTAGTGTAGTGTAATGTAGCGTAATGCCAAGTTAGGATTAATAATCCCCGCGGTATTAATCAACCCCCTCTGCCCCCCCCCCCAAAAAAAATGTAATTTAAAAAGGTGGTCCCCCAGGATTAATAAACCCCCCCGATTAAAAAACCACCAGTGCTGGGATCAATTTTTTTGCCCACAAAATTTTTTCCAATTCTATTTATTTCCAATTTGTTTTTAACTTTTTTTAATCATTATTGTTATACTTAAGGTTTAAGTTGATCATTGAAAATTTCAAAAAACGACTATTCCCCAAATGATCGATTTCTAATTAAAATCTTTATAAAAATCACCAGTTTGGATAGCTCCCAAAGGGTACCCCCCATGAGCCCATGTCCCCCATTAATAATAACCAGGGTTTGCCCCTGATTAATGAACCACCTTTCTGATTCGTGAGATTTTAACAAATCCAATAGAATTCTATTAAGATCTAATTGACGTAAGCCATATCCAAATCTTTATGGTTCAGAGTTGCTCATTATTAAGGGATGGTCAAGAAACTAGCCAGAAGGTACCCCCTACCTACCAGGGGGGGGGGTTGATTAATCCGATGTTGGCATTAGTAACTTTATATTTGTAGTTGTAGTAGCAGTGTAATTAGTGCGGTGGTAGTGGTAATTGTAGTTGCAGGTGTCTACCTATCAATCTGTCAATCTGCAGGCTTGAAAACGAAGCAATTCTGCGAGACCCCCTCAATGTTCGAAGTTGACAACGTCAAAAAAGAAAAACATCTGCAAGACTCCTACAATTTTCCAACTTGACAACGTCAAAAACGAAGCAATTCCGCGAGACTTCCTGAATTATCGAAGTTAAAACGAAGCAGCTCTTGGAGACTTCCTTCAAAAATGGAAAGTTGAGTGCAGAGCTGACGGCCTTGTACCAATGCGTTTTGCGATTTGCCCACTCCATCTGTCTAAAATACGAAAAATGAGGCCAGGACATACGAAGTGCTGCGCCTGTCACACAAAATTATCTTCCCAAAACTAAAGATCTGATGCTCCAAAATGCAACCACTTTCAGGAAATGACCGCCGGGACCTCCTAACATCTCTGATGAACATGTTTCTTGTACTGTGCCTGCCGCGGAAAATGCATCTTTGCAGATCCTCTTCAAATGTCCCACGCCTGCCAACGCTTTTGAAACTGCCACAAAACCCTCACGTTTTGCTCACTTTGGACAAGGTGCACACTCCCTTGCGCCTGCCACGCAAAACGACATCTGAACGCCCAAAGGTGGTCCGAACATGTCTTGAGATGTGGCGTTTTTAACATTTTGACTTGGAAATGTGTTTCGCACCACAGCGGCGTGCACTTTTTCGACATGTCAACTTCCAAAAGTGGTCCAAACATGTCCGAACATGGTGTGTTTTGGACATTTTGACTTCCAAATGTGCTTCCTGCCACAACGGCGTGCAATTTTTCATCTCTCATTTGGCCAGATGGCTCCGCACTCGCCGCTTTAGCGAGCCTATTTTTCGACCCTTCGGAGCCACAAATTATTGGAAAAACACAGTGAATCGCCACTTTCTACCCTTTCGCACACCTGCATCTTCTTTCTTCTCACTCTTTCTCTTCTCTTCTCTGACTGTTCCCACCTCTGCTTTTCCATCTCTCCATATTGTTGGAAGTTTGACTTCCAAACTTCCTTCGATAATATTGTATACATGTATAAAATTGGATACTCTCTCTCTCTCTACACACACACATATATAATATATATATATATATATATGTATATGATGTATGTGATTATCAGATTATCTATCTATCTATCTATCTATCAATTGATATATCTATCAAACCTAACCTAATCTAATCTAAATCAAATCTAGTCAAATTCTAATCTGATTAATGAATCAAATCTAATCTATCTATATACCCCAATCATCTCCAATCTAATTTATCTACACTATGATAACCCACTCACCGGCATAATCCCAGTACCTGAAGCCGGGTCCAATATAGGGCCCTACCAGGTCCTACCAGCTGCCGCTGCTTCGCCGAGTTGCCGCATCCAGAGAGGTTCAACGCCATGGCAGGGCCATCGCTACTGAAGAGCCGACGCTGCTCCCCTGCACGCGGCGATGATTTAAGGGGAAACTCACAGGGAAAAAACACATGATCTTACCATATCTTACCATATCTTACCCCAAATGGGGGAAGTGTCCTGTCATTTTTTCTCTTCAAAAATCTTTGCTGGCAATCTTTGATTTGTTTTAGAGTGTTGTTGGTGGAACTGTCTTCAATGAAATGGCCTTTGGATCAATTTGGGATGTCCGACCTGTGATGCAAAGGCTTTTTCACTTGGGAACCATTGCAAAGTGTTCTCGACATCATACGAATGTTGATTGCAGTCAGGCAAATGCTCGCTTTGATCCACACACTTTCAGTCCCAGCCCAAGATTTTCGGGATGTCCTCCTGCTTCTATCTGCATGTGGGTCACCTGAAACTCCTGACATTCAAAGAAATCGTCTCAGGATTGGCGCCAGCCAGTTTGTTTGTTCCTTAAATGATCACAACAGGTCAACAGGAAGGGTCATAGTTTCCCTTCGTGACAGACTGCAAGTCATTCCAACTTAGTCAAGTTAGTAGCTTAGACATGACCATTCTTCCCGACATCTTCCCGTTTAATTGAGCAGCCGAACACCTTGAACTATTGCAGGATCATTCTAGTGTGTCGCATGTTGCTGGACGCTCAATGGCACACATGTAACAGAGTTCACGCCAGCAACCATACACTCACCTATTAGTGTTCAGCAAGACACATGACGAGAAAGAATCTACCTGCTAAGCTGTGGAAAGCTATCAGCTGTGGAACCAACTTCCCCGGAACTTCCCCTGCCATCCGATCATCTGCAGAAAACCAGTCCTGTATGTCCGGGTCTGAATAGAGCAGGATGCCCTTTTCTAGCCTGCAACAGCCAACAGCAAGGGACATATGTTACGGAATCATGGAGTCTTCCATTGACTGAGGGATCTCTCTAAAAAAACCTTTACTGGAGCTTGCGGAAATACTGGCTGCTCAATCAAACCTTCATTCAATGCCAAATTATCATATCTACAAGCTTGGTTTGATTGCATACTGTAGATGTCCATCATATATACTGGGAAAACCTAAAACCATGTGATAGCCTTTTCTAAAACACACGCATACCAAACAGCAAAAAAAATCGCCCAAAGTCTGATTTTTCCAATCCATGGATCTAGACATTATTTCCTTAGAAAGACACAGTTTGTGAGATTCTCTTGTTCCCCCTGCCATGTTGTTCTACACCATTGGTCAAGCCTCCTTTTCCAAATGTTTCGCTGGCACTGATTGTTTGGGAACCCCAAGAAATCAACTTTGAAATGGGAAAAAATCGGTCTCTGATTCAGTCGGGCTTTTTTTCAAACCTGGAGTACACCCCAAAATTGCCACAAGTTTAATGAGACAATGCTCAACCACTCACTATAGATTTTTGGAGTAGCCTATCTGACATATCCTTAGACAAAGCCATTTTCAGCCCATTCAATTTCACCCCAAACTTAGGCGTCTACTCCGTCGGTTCCAGTGTAGCAGGAGGTCCGCCTGCCAGGTTTTCAGTTTCAACAGGACGAGCCATCAAACATCTGAGAAATTCACAATCCCCAGAAATTGGGTGGTTTTGTATAAAGAGGGATTTTCCATTGTTTCTCCCAGTCATCTCACTTAATCAAATCAAAGAAATGACTAAAGTCAAGTACAACTTCACATGTTGTCCGTTCATGTAACATGCAATACCCTTCTTGCACAACTTCAAGACTACAGTAGAGTCTTCATCATCCGTCAGAACGTCTCTCGTCCTCGCATACCATGAATTGGACACATCCCTCCATCATTGGGCACCAGGGTAGACCACAGCTCCCTGGTGAGGTAACCACACCTCTGTAATTCAGCATCTCACACAAAACCTCCACGTCCTCTGATGTCATTGTGGATAGCAAAAAGGATTTCCAACATGACACCTGTCAATGAAACCCGCCAAACTATGCTAAGGTTGAGGTTTTCGATTTCGCATTGATTGATACAACGAATGTCAAGCAATGAACGACTATGTTCATATGATTTTGTGTTGCCATACAAATGTTGGCTGAGACTCAGACTTGATCTATACACATCTTATGATATGTGGATGCCTGGTTGGGACACATACATCTGTGTAAAAAACTACCAGTCATATTTTATTGATACTATTGGCACCAAGGAATACTATAGGATACTATTGATACAGTAGGTACCAATGGAATAGGATGATTTTAGTGATACTATTGGCACCTACTGTCCCCATTGGTGATCCTTGGATTCCGATGTCAACTGCGTCCTTGAACTTTGGGGTCAGCCCTCCACGGACCACATTGTCCGAGCAAGCCATACACCTTGTTGTTCGATAGATGATGTAGATGTAGATGATAGTAGATAGTAGATGTATATATAGCTGTATAGCCAAATGATGACTCTGACTCAATAGATCATGGCAAAGTCACAATCACAGCAAACTTTGCAACATGTTTCAACCTAAAAAAACACCATAAAAACCAAGCCATTCCAAGGTCGCCACTCGACGATATCACCAGAGATGTAGGCGTGCGGAACATTTTGTGCCATGTACAAACCTGGCGATCCATGGCCATGGATTGATCATGGAAATTGGCCAGACCCATTGATTGGACCCACTGGCGTCATGGGTCAAGGCACATTCGCCATGAAATATCACATGTAAGCTTTTGATATATGTATATAATACATCAATATATGATAATATTATATATATAATTATGTATGATTATGTATAATATATATATATACATATTATCCAGGCAAAGGCATAGGCATAAACCAATGCTCCTCACTCAATTGGAAAGATTGGTATGACCGGTATGATCTACAGTAACATCATCTAAAATCTAACTTGCCGTTGTTGATGACACCCCACTTGGACCTGCTCCATGTTCTACGCTTAAAACATCCGAATGGCATCCTTGGCCATGTTCAATGGATTTCAATGGCCATCCAAGCAGCTTGCATGGCCAAGCAACATTCACCCACATTCAGGCGGACGTAGTTCATGAAAAATACTGAAAAGATACCTCCCAGAGATTTCGAACCACCATTTCCATCCCCCCATTTCCAAACTAATGCAAACTACAATTCCTGATGAAAACCTGGCAATCATCCTGACGGCGTGAAAAACTGGCATTTGCGATTCAATTCCAAATGTTTAGTCCTCATTCCCTGTCACTCAGCATGTGTGCAACCATGGCTATGGCCATCTATGGCCATCTATGGCCTATGTCCTCCTGGTACTGCTCATAGAGCTTGCCTCAGTTTCTTGCAGTGGAGCAGGACATCTGTTTCCTGCTGCTTCAATGGCTTCAATGAAACTAATCCTGCCAGGCTGCATACCAGTGACAAGCACTCCTGCGTTCGATCAAAGCATATCAAAGCACTATGGTAGCTGGCGGTCAAATCCAACAAATTATGGCAGGCATAACACGACTGTATGGAAGGATTGATGATTGATTCATGGATGCTGAAACTGTGTGAAACGGACATTTAGATGATTGAACCAGCACATGGAAACATGGCGACGCTGCCAGCAAACGCCTGGCACACTGCACCACGTGGAAACAACAACAGTCAACAGTCAACAACAATACCCCAAAAGTTTAAGATACTTGAAGTACCTTTAAGTAACAAACCATTTTCGAAACATCTTCAACTACTCAACCTCCCAGGTTTCTTGTTTCTTGTACGCAAGTATGCCATCCTTCCCATACCTATGTCATCCATTGTAATGCTTCAACCTGCCAATGGCGGACATCCATTGGGGGTGCTCCTCCACATTGTGTGGGACCTGCTCGGTGGCCGGGTAGCCGTAGTTCATCGTGGCCTTTATGGCGCGAGAATGAAGCAGCTGCACCTGGTGCTTCATCTCAGCCTCCTCCGCGTGCATCCTGGGCGGTTTCCCCCTGGGCTTTCCCATTGGTGTCCCATGGGCTTCCCCTTGTGTGCTGGAAAAAATCTTGGGGTGCTTGTGGATGGCGGTTGATTCCTTAATATCTTTGATCAATACATTACACCAAGTCACGTATTACGTTGAGACATGATTGAATGTTTGGAATACCTTCTGTCGATGGTGATGTTGTGGAATGTTGTGGGCGCTTTTGTGCAACTTGGTCAAGGAGTGTTCCAGTCTCTGGGTGTCACTATCCAAGCTTCATCGAGCAATAGGCTAAACGCAGGGCCTGCAACCGTGGCAAGAAGAACCCGGGATGACGTTTTGATTCAAAGCGGATGTGACACTAGGACCATCAGCGGCTGATAGGTCAGCGCCTGCACCCAATGTTGATACCAAAAAGCCTGGTAGCATGTGATGCCCATTGGTTACTTGATAACATTTGAGAACTTTGGCCGGCTCTGCTTAGGATGGGTTGTGAATTGAGCTGGGATAGCACGTCGTTGCGCTCATCGCCCAGATTCCACACATGCATCTGTTCCCCAAAATTTGCAACAGTGAACAAATCACTAGTCTGTTTCAACAAACCTTTATGTCCGGCCATGAACAACAGGGAAAACCAATGAACACTGTGTATATGTATATATATATATAACAATCAAAATTTCCGAGTCATTGGGTCCTGAAAGTTCCTGACGAACCCACCTCCCATGGGTGCCTCAGACTCCCTATCCTCGTCTCCAAGGGATGCTTCCAACTCTGGAACCGCCTCTGAACCAATCAGAGCTACAAGCTCCGGCACGTGCCTCGAGGCCACATTTTCAAGGTCGAACTGGTGATGTTTTGAGTACTGGTCATCCCCCCAAAAGAGGGAAACCTATGGCATGTGGAACATTATGGATCCTGGAAATGTTCGAAGTCTGATTTTTTGGAGACTTTACAATGCACGAAATTAAAACATCATGCTGTTTGACAAGTGATTGTCCTTCACCATTTCTTCACGCGCCGAATTTCGCATCGCCGGATGTTCCTCTATGGACTTCCCTTAGAACACCAGGTACAGATTCTACGTATGGACCAAAGAATTTGGATGGATCAAAATGATCAAAACCATTCAAAAACTACTATAATTAATATGTATATATATATAATATTTGTTTTATAGTATATATATGTTGTATATATACGTATATATGCAATCTTTTGGAGTGGATGAACATCAATCCCAGCTATTTTGGTGTTCAACAGATCAAGTTTTCATTGACTCCCAGGCGCGGTAGCATCTGGAGGATCTCTGAGACTGGGCGAAAGCCACCTTGGGAATTGCAATATGCATACATCTACAGGATATCATCACTATAGAAACATATAGAAATTATACACACCTATAAACTTGTATGTAATTTGTGGATATCTATGTGCATATACTGACTTATAGACATGTATGTGTCTAGACTCTAGACAGTGTATTTATTTATGAACTCCGTCGTCCAGGTGTTGAGAGGAGAATCCGCAAGCATCTGATGTTCATGATGTTCGAATCAACGATTCGTGAATGGATTTCTGGTTCTTACAAACTCTAAAACCATCTATATAACAAAGTCTAAAACCCTTTGAGACCTAGAATCTCACAGAACTAATAGAATGGAGATATTTGCTGCGCCAACATGACTGTGCACAAGTTCTGACTCCTTTGTGAGCCGAGAAACAAAGAGCCTGGAAGTCATCGCTTAAAGCAATGGCAATCTCTGGCTTGTGGTTTGGATCTTTGTATATGTCTGGCCGTTCCTGGGCTTTTTACAAAGCAAAATTCAAGGGCAACATTTCCCGAGCTAGATCAGCCAGTGAGCACCAAACCGAATCAGAAATCAATAAGAAATCAATCTCGATACGACTCCTTCAACCAGAGTGCTTCATCAAACATGAATTGCTGTGGGCATCTCAACCTTCCTAGGAAACAGTTCTGAGACGACCATGAAACGGTGAGCTTTGGGGATACCCCAAATGTTTGCAACACCCACAATCAAGACCCACAAAGTGATAATGATAATGCCAATGATAATGATCATGACAATTATTATATACAATTATAATATATCATAAACAAATAATGATCATGATACCTGGGATATACAACATGAAAAAATAATGGTCATTATGTTATATTACCCTCTGGTAAACTAACATAGCTATGGAAAATCACCATTTTCAATGGGTAAATCCACTATAAATGGCCATTTTCAATAGCTATGTTAAATTACCAGAGGGTATCCATAATGATATTCCATCATGATACTGGGCTGACTTCAGGCCCAGGGATCTCGATGGAGCTTTGCGGCCCGGATCTTATCAGGATGCGCTTGAATGGACAAGGCCTTGTGAATGGATAAGACCTGCAACGATTACCCTCTGGTAATTTAACATAGCTAAAGAGAAAGTGCCATTTATAGTGGATTTTCCCATTGAAAATGGTGATTTTCCATAGCTATGTTAGTTTACCAGAGGGTACTGAGATTCCACAGATTCACTGCTGCAACTGAGTAAAATTAGGCATCCAATTCATCGATCATCAGTGGTGACTGGTGATTCAGCAAAAAGAATCATGGAAGTATTTAGCATCCAACTATCATCAATTATCCAATAATCATCCAATGATTCTAGAAGTATTCTCCAATTATCATCCCAATTATCATCCCAATTATCATCCCAATGATCATTCAATAAACAGCAACAACATTAATCCAACATTAATATCCAACATATCCAACATTAATATCCAACGAATATCCAACGAATATCGATGAGTTTGGTTTTTTTCAACAGCCCACCTTCAGCAAAAATGGAAGTTGTTTGGTCTCTGAGAGCTGCCCCAGCATGGATGGGGACCGATGCATCACCTCTTGTAAGGAACTACTTCTCCAAAGCCTCAGCGTCTGGTTGTTGTGGAAAACCATCTGCTATCATCATTACTACTATGATATATGTATATATATGTTATATATGTTATATGTATATATATATATGTTATATGTATATATATATATGTTATATGTTACATGTATATATATACATAATATGATAGTTGTATATATATTTAATCATTCATAATGATTCTAAATTGGGGAACATTCAATGCTTTGCCCATCTTCTGTCTGTTTTTAACGTCGGCTTCAAATTCTGGTCACATGCAACCAGAGGCTGCTTGACATCCGGAGAGCTTGTTTGGCAGT
The DNA here is from genome assembly GCA_947184155.2 of Cladocopium goreaui. Taxonomy (NCBI): domain Eukaryota; class Dinophyceae; order Suessiales; family Symbiodiniaceae; genus Cladocopium; species Cladocopium goreaui. The sequence continues at coordinate 296,903 of CAMXCT020000113.1, read as the reverse complement.
CATCTTGTGTCAATGTTATGCTAATATGCAACCCAACTTCAACACCATCTATAATGATAGGACAGAGATCCAAAGGTATATCTGCAACCTCAATATGTGCAATTTAAATTAATATACTGTTATATATATATATATCATGTAAGTGCGCATTTGGTATACAAATCAAGCTATAGTACCCTCTGGTAATTTAACATAGCTATTGAAAATGGCCATTTATAGTGGATTTTCCCATTGAAAATGGTGGATCTTTCCATAGTTATGTGGCTGTTAACCAGAGGGTATCCCTCGTAAAGACGTCGTAAACTGATCCGCCCAGGCACTTCTTTTTGGGTTCCTTTCCACTGGGACTTTGAACTCGAGCAGGTCCAGAGGGATGATCTCCCATCCACAGCTCCGCGAAAGGTTTGCTGTCCTCCTGGTGAACTCTCTCTATATATATATAGTGTATATAGAATATATATATATGAATAATACTTATAACTATATATAATATGCACTATATGACTATATATATATATATGCATGTATATACTGGTATGTGTGTATATATATAATATGCACACTTATACATATATATATATATATAATACATACTTGTTTTTTTTCCCCCCACGGTCCATTGTTGCTTTACGCCGCGACCGGTGTCTCGAAAGAAATGAATTCAGAAAAGGAGAAAAGACCCTACCTATACATATATGTGTGTGGGATATCAACCATTAAATATATAGAAATATTAACTATATAACGGATAAATGCCAAACCATTTTGCGGGGTCCATTGTGGGGTATAGCGGGATAATGCCCACAATACATGGCGGTCCAAAAGGGGAAAATGATGATACACGCTGACAAACCATGAACATTTGGGGCAACCTATCTTCAAACAAAGCCATCGCAAAATGATATCTCAAAGAATATGCATATATATATATAATCATATATCTATATATATATATATATATGTTGTAGAAACTTCAGGTTTCCAGATATGAAGCATAAACTCCCTTGGTGAATGATTCCATTTGAAGAAATACATGCTTTGCTCTACTCAAAGCCTGGCCAGGTGGCCTGTCCTCCTTGTCATTCTCCGGAGTTTGCTGCCCAGTCAGGGCTGCAATAATGCTCTCGTTTCTGGGTTTACCTTATTGGGATCCCTTGGGCACGGGGCAAAATGTGCAAAATTCTGAAACAATCTGGAAGTCACACAAAAAACATGGTGTCAGCTCATCCAAACAGATTCTGATTGTTTAAGTTTGCGTATATAAATAGTGAGATACATATACATACATATAATATAATATAATATAATATAATATAATATGTATATAATATGTATATATATATATATGGCGGTTGATCTAAATTCCTTTAATCTGCAAACGGCCATTCTTCCTGCATCAAAAAAAACTTTCGCGAATCTTTCGTGAAACCCACGTTTATCTTTCGCGGGGGTCTCATATTAAAATCTTTCGCCCAAAAAAATCCTTTGTCGAATTCAGAAAAAACTTTCGCGGGGGTCTCGTGTTGGAACCCTGGCAGCTTTTGTAATGGACAATCTTTACATTGACATGGACCTTTAGATCGACAATCATATATCTGTATCTCTATATCTATATATATATCATATATATCATATACATTATTGATGATGGTATGTTTTGGGGCCGGAACAAGAAAGAAACAAAGAACATCATCATCAGATATCATCAGGATAGACATCAACGGCTCTCCAAGGCACCCCAGTCATAGTGCTGCGTGAATGGAGTTAAGGACAGCAGTTGAATGCCGAGGCCATCAACCATTTGGATGCCCAGTTCGGTACACACCTGACCAAAAAAGCCACGCGCGTTGTGGAAAACGCCAGGCTTTTTTCGGCTGGTGAGGTTACTCAATGTGGGAATAAACATGGTAGAACCAGGAATCAACCGGGAATGATTCCTGCCCGAATAAGGCCCATCGATGGTAATATGGGGCATGGTTTCTGGTTGCATTTACCACATGTTATAGTCTTTGGTTGGATTTCTACCAAACCTTTCTGGCTTTTGCTGTGCCAACCATTCCCGAAGAGTGCCCGGATGAAAGCATTCTTGACAGTGATAGGTGATAGGCATCTTGCCAAATCGTTGAAACTGATGCATTTTCCCCCTACACCAAATGTAATGCAATGGAAGTTGATTCAGAAGCAATGAAATCACGATATATCAGGAATATGAAGATATTGGGGGATGGACCGTTTTCAGGGAATCAATGCATCTTTTCGACTCTCTGCTACATAAAATCACACACACACACACTAGCAGCCATTCATATCCATTCATGGCGGCATGATGATGATTGACAAGTGTATCAAGTACTTGTTGATCTGGGGGGTTCCTAAAACTTGTCCCCCCAAAGTTATGATCCAGGAAGAAAGTAGAATAGTGCCACTATTTTTGTCGGATATTACGTTTCTAGCTTTTTGGGAGGAGCTACACACGGGACAATTTTTACATGGGGAAACCAATGGTTGGTTTTGGGATCCACTCACCCATCGGATTCCGAACCTTGAACTCCTGCTCTGTGGGCTTTGAACCACCACCGTTGGCAAAAATGTCTGGGTGAAGCAATCCTCGGCTTAACATAGCTTAACTGGACCACTGAACATCCACTGAACTAGTGGCGACTGGAAGACCTGAAACCTTCATTGTTTCATCAAGATGGACACATCCAGATCCATTGAGCCCATATCAATCTATGTCACCAAAAGAGGCCCTGAATGGCTGGACAGCTAAGCATCGCAACGTTTCAGCCACTGACTCGTCTTCATCAATGGCTTCCACCGCGGCATCGACACACTGCAAGGATCGGACAAGTTTTACCCGTTCACGCGCAGGCAGTCGCATTTCGCCACCATTCTTCTTGTGTTTGGCCTCAAATTGGCGTGGATATGTGTGGATTTCAAAGGGAACTTCTTAGCAAACGAGAAAATTCATAGTTTTCCATCCTCTTTTCCCTCTTAAAATTGCCATTTTGGGCTAAATCTCCATAATCCATCACAATCCCCCATTTTCGAACAAACCATGACACCAAGAACACCAAGCTGCTGCTTGCAAGTCGTTGTTCACGATCACAATCAAACTGGTTCCAAGGTCACGTGCCTGGCTGAGGCAACCAACTTTCGACCACCGATGACCTGACCCGGTTCTGTTCATGTGAAAAAAATCCGTTTGTTGGATAGTGGCAACAAACCGATTCAGTATAAGCTGGTAACATATAATAATCACACTAAGGATAGTAGTAGCAAACAACATTCTGGGGTCCAAACATCACGCGACTCATCCATGCAAACGGAATTGAAACAAATCTATTGCACACATAATTTTCAATTGGATGATTTGATAGATTTTGATGATTTTGAACTATGCAATTATTTCAGTGCGTAACTTAATACATTTTGATACCATGTTCAACAGTGACTGCCTTCATCCACAAACAAATCCACATTCCTCTTCCAAAAAAAACGTCTTCTGGGCATGTTGGCATGTCTGAAGACCTCAAAACATCTCATGATCATATGATCATATGTTTTTTTTGTTAATCCCCTCACAAAAACAATGAAAAATGGATCTATTCCATCCAATTATGCTGTTTGGCTACTAGGCATCCTTATTATGAGTGGTCAACATCCCCAATAAATCAGTTAGTATTATTACTCCTCATAACAACCAATCCACATTTTCAAATAAAAGTGGTTCACGTAGATTTGTAGATAAAATGGTTGCATTATTCGATTATCCCATGGACAGCTCTTTGCCTTCTCCAGATAGGACACATGTCCATAGTGCAAAGGATTGAAGTAACCAGATGCCACGACCACACGCTTGGTCATTTGTCCTCAGCGTTCGACGGGACGCCATCATATTGTTTTCTGCTGAAATGAATATCATGCAAACCAAATCATACTAATAGTTACTAGACATACACCATCCACAACCTGGTGTGCAAACTGCAAGACTCTGTTTCAGTATGTTTCAGTGTCAAATTATTTGGCAGCACAAAAACTTAAAGATTGATAGCACCGAGCATCATCTGACAGGCCCCTTGACAAGCAACATTGCTGGAGTCATGCAAACTTTGGCAGAACTGTGGTTGAGCCAAAAACAAACAACCGCGAAATAAATGCACGCCCTGCCCCCCTCCCTCAAAAGTAGTTTGGGCCTGCTTAGTGAAAAACACAGGACGGCAAAGCTCTCAAACTCCCGCCCATTGGGTGTGTTTACTCACCAAATAATACAGCGGTGGTCACTTCTGCAAGCTTTCCAAATCTCATCTTAAGCTGTTCCAACACATCGCAGCAAGTGAATCCAACCATCAAACTGCTGGTTGGAAACTGGGGCAATTGAAAAACAAGGCCAAACTTCAAAAAAATAGCTTCAAGTCCAAAGTCATGCCACTCGACACATTGGCTTTTCAGCATTCTCTGGTGCCATGCGCGTGTCAGCGTTCAGCCTGCACCGCTAGTTCAAACCCCAACACTAAATTGACTGGTAGATCTATCCAGGACTTAGACTTGATTCGTGCAAGCCTTGTTTTTTTTCCATAGCTTTCCAATGTTTTCCACATTTTTCAAACAACACATAATTCATCATGAAAGCTCCAGATCCACTGGCATTGGTGATCATTGACTCTCCAATTTTACTGGATGTTCCCTATGAAATTTCCATAAAATTGGGGAACCCATTGTCCAAACAAACCCACAACACGTATCAACACGTATATAAATATATAAATAAATAATATATATATATATATATTATATTATATATATAATATATATATATATATCATCTATCATATGTACATAATCCATCATAATCCCATATCGTGGTTGTATGTGGTTGTAGTGCTCCAGCCTTGGCCTAGATGACGGATGTTGGATGGCGGGCAAAACCAGATCGTCGGGATGGTCCTTGGTGTCCGTGGAGTCCTTGGAGCAGTCCAGGCACATCCAGGCACGAGCTTTGCAACCAGAATTACCCCCTGGTAAATTAACATAGCTATTGAAAATGGCCATTTATAATGGATTTACTCATTAAAAAATTACCACAGGGTAACCTGAAATATGACGAAATGATCAACACATACATCCGAAATAACCTTCCATCAACTCGACTCAACCAACACTGAAATATGCATCCTGCATCCTGGAGGACCTAGCCGCAAGAATTTTCTCATGATGATCTCATGATGTATATATCTTCAATTGCCCTTTTTTGTGGCCAAATGGCAACAAATACCAACACACTCATATATCAATGGATTGGTTTCAGGGAAAATTTACAGGAAAACCCCATATTTAATGGGAAAATCCATGGTTTCCTGTAGATTTTCCCTTAAACCAATCCATTGAATATAACATTGCAGGTCAATGAGCCGAAGCTGTTGGAATTTGGGGGCCCCAGGGGGTGCCATCCACATCGACTTCAGAACGGGCCGAGATTTTTTCATGCCGAGAGTCGTGGCATGTGGTCCTGGGATGGGAAAGACACCAACCCCCTGTTCATCTCTTGTCATCATTGTTAATGCTTGTTATGTATATATATAATAACATGGCATATATACATATATAAATAAACAATACTAAACATACAAATATAATCAAATATACATAAATATACAATATATACGCATCACACATCGCATCATATCGCATCTCTTTTGGGGAGCTGTGTTGTTTCTTGCAGAAGGAGCGGGGATTCGCTTACCGGGACACGAAGTCATCAACCTATTTACTGCATTTCACCAACGTTCCGAAAGCAGCACACTGCAAAACCAACCTTTCCAGTACAGAAGTTTCACATGTTTCACAGCAATTGAGACTATTCGCATCTAGTCAAATCAAACAAACCATCATTAAGAAACATCTTGGAGCGCATGAGTTTACAGTTGCTGTGCCTGCCACATCATCACCCCCCGGCCTCCCCATCTTCCATTTGCGGTTCACGCGGACCCCTTGGCGACTGGATGCGACGGGGGGCCTATTGGAATTATCATCATATCAAAATTGCCAGTGTGACACTGGCAAAGACACAAAAACTCTGCCCCCTAAAATATTGCTGATATTTGCTGATTGCTGAGTACATTCAAAAATTGCTAATTCGCTCAAAGCAAACACCAAGAAATAGCCAAGAAAGCGGTGGAGTCATCCTGTGATGAATTCCACAGGAGACAACACAATTGATCAACATGTATCATATTTACCGCTTTTTAAGGTTCATACCAATTGATCTGTACCATATGACGCCATATGAAACTATTATGAAACTCAAGGTTTCCAATTGTACCCACACAATCTTCCTTATTCAAATTCATAGCATTTCATACGAGTAGCTCGCCTTTGGGCACTGCATGGCACGTAAGGTGTGATTGAGAAAATCGGGCACCAAAAATGCTGGATTCTCATGGATTCCCATGATTTCCCAACGAAATTGGGCACTTTTTTTTTGGTGCCCCGACTACACCTCAGTTTTTTCGACAACCCCAGTTCGCTGAAAAATTTCACACTAAGTGGCTTTCGCAGCTCCTGCAGTAGCCAGTGCCGGAAGAAGGCTGCTTCCTCATGGTCCGCCTCCTGCTGGACTGCCGTGGGAGAGATGGGCAAATGGCTGGTCTCACCTAGAACTCGGCTGCAATTGTGACCATCATACCATCATTACCATCATTACCATCATTGCCATCGCTACAACGTTACCACCACCACCACCAGCAGCATCATCAACAAAACAATCATATATATATATATAATTATATAATCATCATCATGGCATGATCATCATGATCACGATCATGTTACCATGATGACCAAACAATACCACATGATACCAAGCACCAACCTACACTCCAAATTCAAACAAACACTAGATCAAGCCTCTACTGGCACTGACATGTCAAAGGACTTCAGAAAGTTCTGAACCGCTGAGACATCTCCTGGCTAGATGGCTCGAAATACCACCATCATAGCAGTATCAGGTATTTCATTGTATTTCATGTTCCATATGGGGATCCTGCGAATATCCCCCGATACCGAAACAACTCCTCAGCCTGTGTCTGCTCTGTCGCCTCCGCATCCTGCCGTGGCCATTGGAATTGGAATGGCCCTGGGAGGAGTACGGTACCATGGAAAATTCTGGGCTTCTGAGTGCCGTCGGCTGCTGCTTCCATCGCTTCCTCCGTTGTCATGTCCTCGCATTCTGCCGCTTCCTGGCGGCGAACCACGGCGATCTGACAGATCTGATGTCCAATCTCACACGTATCCAGAATCCAGAGCCAAGCCAAACCTCTCAAGTGTGACTGACCCCAGCTTTAGTCTGCATAGGTTCTTCCAAACAGAACGATCGATATTTGCAGTTTGGACAAACCGATTTGCAAACGCAAAAAGTTGAATCAACTTCCCGGATGCAAAGGCATATATATATATATACTTATAATTTGTACTATTTTATATTTATCATATGGCCACCACTCTCATCACAAAGTGAATAGGGTACAAGACCTTGACAGGCCATGACAGGCCTGCATCTAGCCCACGAGCTGTGTACGACTACATGTCATGGTCACAGCCCCTTCCCACTCTTACAGGTTGGATGAAATCGATCAAGTGGATAAAAGTCCCTTGCGTGTTCCAAGCACGCTTTAGCTGATAGCATCTTATAACAACTCTGGCCACAAGACCTCAACAATAAGCAATAATCTTTACATTTTGGCCTCGCGTTTCTGTGCCATCACCAGGCCATTGTTTTTCAGACCTGTACTGACTGCACCACTGTCACTCACATCTCAGCAGCCAAGAGCTGGCAGCTTCACACCTTTGCAACTCCAACACGCAGCAATAGACCCACAGCAGCTCACCCAAGCGACATGCCAATCGTGGAGCTTCACGGCGCCAGAGCGTCTGGGAGTCTGAAGTGTTCACGTCTCGCTTGCGTTTCATCGGAGGCAGATTCCCGACCCAACGGCCCAAGAGTGCCAGGAGGGCGCCGAGAAGCAACCAAGGAGGCAAATCTTGATGTCCAAAGGCTATCCCAAAGGCCAAGTGCCCCATGAGTGCTAATCCAGCCCCTGCATACAGAGCTTTGCGAGCTTGTGCTGGTACGAAAACAGCGCGCCCAGTTTCTTCAAGGTCGGCTTTATCCAGTCGAAACTGTCCTCCCAGTAGTGTCTCAGGCAAACAACCAGCCATCATGGATTGTTGGGAGCCGCTGGCCGGCTTGGGTGGAGTGAAGATGATGAGTTGCATCTCTCCCCAAACATAGAAGGCAGTCAGCAGCCCAGCCAAGGCCAAGGTCAGTTGTCTCAGGATCTGTCCTGTGGCCACTGTGACCGTGCCGCAACGGCAACTAAGTTCTGAGGCCCAGGGTAGCAACCAGGGCCATGCCATGGCAGCACCCAGCAGTCTCACGCGACCTGCAAAGGTCAACAGTGGCAGGCCAAACTCATGTCCCCAGCTGCCAATGGCATAGAGGGCCGCTTCCATAGCCAGGGCAACCTCCACCACAGCCAGAGTGGCAAAGAGCATGGCTTCTGCACCCGTGGCGATGGCATGGATGCGTAACACCCATAGGTGCCCCAGAGCAATGGCCCAGTATCCCACTGTTGCCAGCCTGCTGGGCTGAGCAGCACCGGAGAGGAGCACAGGTCGCTCGCCCATGCTCCACGTCTTGGAGCAAAGAGCTCAGAAGCAACGGTGACGGAGGCAACAACTTGAGACTACCTGCTACCTGTATCTATACCTGTACTACTGCCAGTGAGCTGTTCAAAGCTGCGATGAACACAGAACTAAACGTGAATTGTGAAGGAAAAATGATTCATGCTCAGCATGGTGTAGCACTGCTGCTAGTGCCTTGGGTCGCGATATGTTTTTTGGTGTTCTGTGAGAACAACATCGCCAAACATCGCACAACCGGTGCAAACTTGTTTGTTGCATCATATCAAACTGAACAATACTGAACACCTCTTTGAAAACAGTTGCTGTGTTGAAAGCAAAGGTCTTGCCTTCTCCCATGCCAACTTCTTCTCAGCCAGCTGTGAAAGAAACAATCTCATCATACTTACCCTGTACGGTTTTCTGATGGGTTTTCTATGGTTTTCTGCTCATTTCTGCTCTCCCGGTAGTTCCTTTCAAACACTTCCCCCCTTTTCCCGATATCTCCCTATCCTTCACGAGCGTCGTTGCGGCTGTTGCCACTACAGGAGGCGGCGGCGGTGGCGTCTTTTGCGCTGGTTTCTGTGCCTGTTTTCGGCTGTCAAGGGATTTCAGGGCGCCTGGAGGTTGCGAAACATGTGAACAATGAGACCAATGTGTGACACATATGTGACACATATGTGACACATGTGTGACACATGTGAAAACAGGAAACTATATAAATTTATGCAGTACCTATTAGTACCTATCTAAACATTCTAAAACAAGGTATCTGAAGGTGCTAAATGGGAAGAACCAACTCCACTCGTAGATCCAATGGAGGTATGGAGATCTAGGCGAACTGGCCCAGTTCTGGCCGAAGATTCCGTGTGCCTAGGGCCTAGACATCGAATACATCATGCAGTGCATCTGTGTTTTGCATTTCATGCCCAACTGCACTATATATCCTATAGATTCCTATAGAATCTTCGTGGTTTCATGATCTCTGACCAGAATTGTTACATGATATCTGACAGAATTCTGACACAGTTTGAACCTGATAATATCCTAGTTCTCAATCTGTTGCTTCCATCGCCCACCATGAACCACCTGCCCGGGGCGGTTCTTCGTCTTGGGCGTGGGTTGCACCATAGGTTCCTGGTAGACCTCAGTGGGGGCACCATCTGCCGGGCACCTCAGGAAGGTTGGTTACATCCCGACATCCCCATTAAATTAATATAGATAAAAAAAACACCACAAAAAATAGGAAGGGAAAATCCGAGTCTCAAATAGGAAAAATGCTGGTCATCCTTCTGGTCACCACCAATGGGCCTTCATTAGAACTAAAGTTACCAAAGTGAGATGTGTCTTGAATATGTTGCTGGGTGTGGGAAGTACGTCTTGCATCACCTCCCACAAAATTCAGTCATGTTTTCTCTGTGGTTTACAACCCGGCAGCAAAAATACGGAGCTGTCGTTCCATGTCCTGCTGTTGTGGCTTGCGATGTGCATTCGCACACGATGTTCCAACCGAATCCATTGATGTGCCCTGAGAACGTTGATGATACCATGCAAACATTACCCCACACTCAATGAGCCAAATGATAAACAAAAAAACTCAAAGATTTGTGATCGGAAAATATAAATATAAACAAATAAATCTTAAAAAAATATAAATAAATAAATAACTAAATATAAATAAATAAATGTAAATAAAAAACTATAAATATAATTAAAAAAAATAATTAAATTAAATTAAATTAAAAAATATACATATATATCATGGATACAGTATATCTGCAAATCTGCAAATTAGGTTATAGCAGTAGTGCGGCACAAGGCGGTGGCGGAAGTTCAGAGATAGAAAACCTATAGGAGAGGTGAGTTGTTGCGATGCATGGATGGCAGAGCGAATCTACTGATGGACCGAAAGGTGGTTGGAATTGCTCTTTTTGGAATGGCTGCAATGGTCACCGGATGCACACCTGCTGCATATAGTGTAGTGTAGATTAGTGTAGTGTAGTGTAGGTGAATTTGAAGATGTGGTTTGGTGTAGTAGTAGTAGTAGTAGCAGTAGCAGTAGCAGTAGTAGTAGTAGGAGTAGGAGTAGTAGTAGCAGTAGTACTAGTAGTAGTAGTAGTAGTAGTAGTAGTAGTAGTAGTAGCAGTAGCAGTAGTAGTAGGAGTAGTAGTAGTAGTAGCAGTAGTAGTAGTAGCAGTAGTACTAGTAGCAGTAGTACTAGTAGCAGTAGTACTAGTAGCAGTAGTACTAGTAGCAGTAGTACTAGTAGCAGTAGCAGTAGCAGCAGCAGCAGCAGTAGCAGTAGTAGGAGTAGTAGTAGGACTAGTAGTACTAGTAGTAGTAGTAGTAGTAGTAGTAGTAGTAGCAGTAGCAGTAGCAGTAGCAGTAGCAGCAGCAGGAGGAGGAGGAGTAGTAGTAGTAGTAGCAGTAGCAGTAGCAGTAGCAGTAGTAGGAGTAGTAGTAGTAGTAGTAGCAGTAGTAGTAGTAGGAGTAGGAGTAGTAGTAGCAGTAGTACTAGTAGCAGTAGTACTAGTAGCAGTAGTACTAGTAGCAGTAGTACTAGTAGCAGCAGCAGGAGTAGTAGTAGTAGCAGCAGCAGCAGTAATTGTTGTTGTTGTTGTTGCTGTTGCTGTTGTTGTTGTTGTTGTTGTGGTTGTTGTTGTGGTTGTTGTTGCAGCTGCTATTGTAATGTTATTGCTAGTCTTGGTGTTAACTTTTTCAACATCTGAACGCCCAAAAGCGGTCCGATACCGTCAGTTTTTAACGCTTTTGACTCGCGAATGTGCTTCGCGCCACACAGGCGGGCGCTTTTTCAACATCTCAACTTCCAAAAGCGTTCCGAGAGTGATGTATTTTGTGCATTTTGACTTCGAGAGGTGCTTCGCGCTGCAACGACGTGCACTTTTTCAACAGCTCAACGTCCAGAAGTGGTGTGAAGCTGAGGTGCTTCTGACATTTGGCTTCAAACCGTGCTTCCTGCCATAGTCCCGAGCACTTTTCCCACATCTCCACTTCCAAAAGTGGCTCAAAGCTGCGGTCTTTTGAACATTTTCACTTCCAAATCTGCTTGTGGCATACGACCAAGTGGCTCTGCACCTGCCGCCTTAGCGAGCCTACTTTTCGACCGTCCTGGGCCACAAAACATTGGAAAAACAGTGTTTTGCGACTTTTCTACCTTTTCGCGCGCCTGCATGTTCTTTCTTCTGACTCTTTCTCTTCTCTGATCTTCTTTCTTCTTCCTTTCTCTTCTCTGACTCTTCCCACCTCTGCTTTTCTATCTGTCCATATTGTCGGAAGTTTGACTTCTAGTTAAAGTTCCTTCGGTGAGTATTCCCAACCCCCCAAAACCTGATGTTGTTTGAACGTTTTTTTTGTGACCAGCCACCCAAAAAAACACTAGCGACCAAGTGACTAGCTGCCGAGGCTTGGCTGTTCGCGCCTTGGCCTGCAAGAGTCGCAGTGCTTGACATGCTATGAGGTATCCTCTGGTAATTTAACATAGGTATTGAACATTTCCCGTTTATAGATGATTTACCTATACTAAATCTATTAAAACAGGTGATTTTCAATAGCTGCTATAGCTGTGTTAAATAACCAGAGAGTGGCTACATCCGCAAAGGAGTGCAGCGAATTAAGTGATAAAATCCCACGATTTTCTCATTCGAGGGAGACGTTTTGTATTTCAAATCCCTCGTGTTGCGGTCAAAGCACAGAAGAAGCACGCACACACACAAACATATATATGTATATATGTATACATATATATATACATATACATATATATACATATATATATATACATATACATATATATATACATATATATATACATATATATATACATATATATATATACATATATATATATACATATATGTATATATACACATGTTACATATATATATAATTATATATATATAATTATATATATATAATTATATATATATATCCGCCGACCCTGGCCTTCGCCAAGGCAGGGGCGGCGCCTGGGACCACCGGAGGTGTGGAACCTGCTTTGTCATAGCCCTCTGTTATTGAGGCATTCAAGCCTGCCGTTACCAGGCTTCAAACGCTTAAAACTCTTAAAACCCTCCAAATCCTTCGCGGCACCTGCCACCAAGCCCCTTCAAACGTTCAAAACCCTTACAACCCTCCAACTGCTGCACTGCTTCCTCGCGCCAGCTGCCACCAAGCCCTCTGGCCGTCAGCCTTTGCTGCTCCCGGTTGCAGCCTGCCCTTTGCCTGCACATCCCTCGCGGCAGCTTCCACCAAGCTCCTGGCCGTCAGCGTTCCAGCATTGAGCCTGCCCTTTGCCTGCACATAGCCCTCTCTTGTTACGGCATTCAAGCCTGCCGTTTGCCAGGCTTCAAACGCTTAAAACCCCTAAAACCCTCCAACTCCCTCGCGGCAGCTTCCACCAAGCCCTCTGGCCGTCAGCCTTTGCTGCTCCAGGGTTGCAGCCTGCCCTTTGCCTGCACATCCCTCGCGGCAGCTTCCACCAAGCTCCTGGCCGTCAGCGTTCCAGCATTGCAGCCTGCCCTTTGCCTGCACATAGCCCTCTCTTGTTAGGGCATTCGAGCCTGCCGTTTGCCAGGCTTCAAACCCCTAAAACCCCTAAAACCCTCCAATTCCTTCGCGGCAGCTTCCACCAAGCCCCTGGCCGTCAGCCTTTGCTGCTCCAGGGTTGCAGCCTGCCCTTTGCCTGCACATCCCTCGCGGCAGCTTCCACCAAGCTCCTGGCCGTCAGCGTTCCAGCATTGCAGCCTGCCCTTTGCCTGCACATAGCCCTCTCTTGTTAGGGCCTTCAAGCCTGCTGTTTGCCAGGCTTCAAACGCTTAAAACCCCTAAAACCCTCCAACTCCCTCGCGGCAGCTTCCACCAAGCCCTCTGGCCGTCAGCCTTTGCTGTTCCAGGGTTGCAGCCCGCCCTTTGCCTGCACATCCCTCGCGGCAGCTTCCACCAAGCTCCTGGCCGTCAGCGTTCCAGCATTGCAGCCTGCCCTTTGCCTGCACATAGCCCTCTCTTGTTAGGGCCTTCAAGCCTGCCGTTTGCCAGGCTTCAAACGCTTAAAACCCCCTAAAGCCCTCCAACTCCCTCGCGGCAGCTTCCACCAAGCCCTCTGGCCGTCAGCCTTTGCTGTTCCAGGGTTGCAGCCTGCCCTTTGCCTGCACATCCCTCGGCAGCTTCCACCAAGCTCCTGGCCGTCAGCGTTCCAGCATTGCAGCCTGCCCTTTGCCTGCACATAGCCCTCTCTTGTTAGGGCATTCAAGCCTGCCGTTTGCCAGGCTTCAAACGCTTAAAACCCCTAAAACCCTCCAACTCCCTCGCGGCAGCTTCCACCAAGCCCTCTGGCCGTCAGCCTTTGCTGTTCCAGGGTTGCAGCCTGCCCTTTGCCTGCACATCCCTTGCGGCAGCTTCCACCAAGCTCCTGGCCGTCAGCGTTCCAGCATTGCAGCTTGCCCTTTGCCTGCACATAGCCCTCTCTTGTTGGGGCATTCAAGCCTGCCGTTTGCCAGGCTTCAAACGCTTAAAACCCTCCAACTCCCTCGCGGCAGCTTCCACCAAGCCCTCTGGCCGTCAGCCTTCCACCCAGCTCCTGGCCGTCAGCGTTCCAGCATTGCAGCCTGCCCTTTGCCTGCACATCGCCCTCTCTTGTTAGGGCATTCAAGCCTGCCGTTTGCCAGGCTTCAAACGCTTAAAACCCTTAAAACCCCTAAAACCCTCCAACTCCCTCGCGGCAGCTTCCACCTCCAACTGCCGCACTGCTTCCTCGCGGCAGCTGCCACCAAGCCCTCTGGCTGTCAGCCTTTGCTGTTCCAGCATTGCAGCCTGCCTTTTGCGTGTACATAGCATTCTCCAAGCCTTCAAATCGTTAAAACCTTCAAAATCTCTCGCGGCAGCTTCCACCAGGCACTCTGGCCGCAGGCATTTGTTGTTGGAACGTTGAAGCCCGCCGTTTGCTTCCATCGCGTCTGTTGTTACCGCGTACATCCTTTCCGTTTGCCAGCTTTCAAACCTCGCAAATGCTTCGCTGCAGAGGTCTTGCCATTGCCATCTGTTCCTACGGCAAGCGCAGTCTTTCTATTTCATTTCCTTTTTTTCTTTGCCTTTTTGTCGGGAACGTGCCAATGTTTCATCTGGCATCGTTTTCCCGAGGGCGTGACATGCGTCACCGCAATGCGCCCACATGACTGCGAGGACCAAACAACAGTTGAGCACACCGGGCAGCTGTGCGCATGACACCGTGTGTTCTTGCTGACCGCACTGTCCTTCACATAAAATTGGTTCCCACAGACTGTTCGATGGTCGATTCTCCCTGTCCTGACGTCTTCTCACATTTCCCTTGCAAAATGGACACCTGTGCACTACGCCTTTCTCTGTAACAACCCCATCCTGAACAGAAAATTTGTTCCCACAGACTGTTCGATGGTCTATTTGCCCTGTCCTGACATCGCTTCTCACATTTCCCTTGCAAAATGGACACCTGTAAACGACGCCTTTCTCTTTAACAGCACCATCCTGAACAGAAAATTGGTTCCCACAGACTGTTCGATGGTTAATTTGCCCTGTCGCCCCGTTACTGGCTACATGCCCATTGCAAGCGGGACAAACGTAGTCATACTGTTTCGCACAGGGGCGTCCTTCCCTGACTCGGAAATAGTTACCGAATGTGCGGCGGTGATTGACTTGGCCTGTTCGTATAGTACTGTTTACAGGCTGCTTGCAATGCGGACACACGTATTGGAAAATCTTGCCTTTGGCTTCTGCTGCCTTCGTTGGCCGCACCGCCCTCTGCCGTCCGTTGCTGTCGTCCTGTTGGCCATGTACCTCTGCAGGCCCTTCTGTGGTCATTTCTGTTCCGTTCTCTTGTCTGCGCTGTTTTGCCTTCGGCTCTGCTTCCTTCGTTTGGGGGCTCTCCTGTTCTCTATTCCGTTTTGCACTCAAACGGGCAGCTGATTCCTACACCGGGGCGCCCTTGAAAGGGGGTCGGCGGCACCAGGGCGTTAGCCCATTCTATAATGACATACTAGTCATACATAGTCATACTATATGATAAACGCTCATGCTAAGATATAGCCTAAAAACAGTTGATGACGTGTCAACAATAATGAGCCACGAACACGAATTGCACTACCGCTTTGCCTTGGCCGTTGGAGGGTCCCAGGAGTCAAGCCTGGTGTCAGAAGGAAGCGACAACAGGATACCATTGAACTGGCAAATCTGGCAATCTTCTAACATCTCCCCTTTTCTCTTGGATCCTCTCACACACGACGCACCTCTCTTCGGTGCCTTTTTCCATCTTTGGTTTTTTTTTGACTGTTGGAACCATTGGCGCCTCTCCAGGAACGGCACTGCAGGCGGTTCATGATCTGGTTGGCAGTTCCACCCGGAGACATTGGATTGTCATGGCATAGACTCAAAATGACCACAAATGCCGGAAACTGCTACACAAAAAAGGAACATTGACCCGTGGGTCCAAAACTGGCGAAGTGCCTCTGAAGTGCACCAAACCATTCTAGATCCATTCTAGTCTAGAGAGGGTTCTCTCATTGCAAGCCTTGCCAACCCCATCACACCGGAAGGCCGCGTCAGCCTGGTCCACGGGCCGCTCGGCCCGGGTCTTGGCTGACGGTTTGACAACTTCAGGAGCAATGGGTTCAACCTTCACCTCAGTTGCCGGGGTAGGGGTTGCAGGTTGAAATTTCTTGCAAGGGCAACCAATCACTGAGAAATGTTGATGCGATATTTTGTTTGCAATATCAAGGTGCTGGGAAAGAGGAGCAAATCTCTTGCCAAGCTTTTTTGAGGCCATCTTGGTCAGGTGCCTCCAAGCAAAAGCCAGTCACAAGTGAGTGGTCCAGTCTCTGCACACATTCCTTGTACATTTCCTTCCCCGGCTGCGGGGTGCCGCCTCCCACAGCACTAATCCTTCATCATCGCTATCCTAGGCTCAGTAGGTCTTCCCTCTCCAACGGGTGGGGGGAGGGACATTCCATCCGTTTCTGGTTATTGTTGGCCTGTTCAATAATTCAGGCAAGCACATTGGCAAAAACAAAGGCTACGGCGCGGTTAGCGACCCGGCGTAATTCATTGATTTTTCATGATGCTTGGTTCACCAAATCATGGTATTTGCAATGTTTTGTAAAAACGTGATAAACATGACAAATCGTAGTTACTTTGGGGCCTACTACAAAAAGTGCGTTTCGTGTGAAACGTTCATCGATTTTCAATACCCCTGAAACGAATTATTGCTTTTTTTCGTTTTGTTGGAGAAAATTAGTTACATCTGACCACCAGTCATTGAGCAACACTTCTTTTTCAACTTACCTTGCAAGGTCTTCAGCGTCGACTCTTTTTGGCCAGCTTTCCCAGTTCCTTCCACATGAACGTTAACATCCCCACCCCACCCCAACCCAGTGACGTGACGTCAGTTGTGCATATGACGCAAGTTAACATGAACGTTAACATCCC
The DNA here is from genome assembly GCA_947184155.2 of Cladocopium goreaui. Classification (NCBI taxonomy): domain Eukaryota; class Dinophyceae; order Suessiales; family Symbiodiniaceae; genus Cladocopium; species Cladocopium goreaui. Next base: position 279,752 of record CAMXCT020000113.1, on the reverse strand, counting down.
CACCCCACCCCAAACCCAGTGACGTGACGTCAGTTGTGCATGTGACGCAAGTTAACATGAACGTTAACATCCCCACCCCACCCCAAATCAGTGACGTGACGTCAGTTGTGCATGTGACGCAAGTTAACATGAACGTTAACATCCCCACCCCACCCCAACCCAGTGACGTGACGTCAGTTGTGCATGTGACGCAAGTTAACATGAACGTTAACATCCCCACCCCACCCCAACCCAGTGACGTGACGTCAGTTGTGCATGTGACGCAAGTTAACATGAACGTTAACATCCCCACCCCACCCCAACCCAGTGACGTGACGTCAGTTGTGCATGTGACGCAAGTTAACATGAACGTTAACATCCCCACCCCACCCCAACCCAGTGACGTGACGTCAGTTGTGCATGTGACGCAAGTTAACATGAACGTTAACATCCCCACCCCACCCCAACCCAGTGACGTGACGTCAGTTGTGCATGTGACGCAAGTTAACATGAACGTTAACATCCCCACCCCACCCCAACCCAGTGACGTGACGTCAGTTCTTCATGCATCAATTTCAAGAGCAACTTGCCTCCAATCAGCAAAAATGGCAAAAACGCGGGGGTCGTTAATGGCGCCGTAGGCAAAAACAAACATGGAAAGCAGCACCCCCACCCTCAAGAGCCAGCTGGACTTGTCAACCACTAGCATTTTCATCTTTCTCCAAGGGCTTCAGGGGTTGTCAGTTGTCAGCACAGCAAACGAGAATGTCTCTTGGTGCATCTAAAGAGTCGATGTCATTTGCTTGCGGCACCCATGCCCACGCTTCATTGTGTTCGGATGACGGGGCCATCAAAACATCCCAGTTCACCTGCGAGATCGACTGATGCGGTGTGGTAAAGCTATATACTATAGCGGCTTATAATTCATTCTCTTTTTTTGGAGATCAGATCGGCAACCAGAGATAGTCAAAGACTTCAGTGCAAACTTGGCACTGCCAGTACCGCCTCTCCGTCAGCCAGTGGAACCCTAGGCATTTCATGGCTGCACCATGGGCCCCTTAAATGGGTTGACCACAATTGCCCCTCATCAACCACATAGCTACTGCCCACTACCAATTGTGCCAAGTGAGGAGTGACCAATGCTTGATTGCGTCCATTCCTGCCATGTCATGCACCACGGGCCAAATCGGATGGCTAATCTGCTGCAGAGCTGCCATTGGTATTCCGTACCCTCCTGCATGGTGACATACAGTACAGACTTCGGTGCTTCTGCGGCCATTGGCAGGCTGCACATTAAACATAAAATGGACAAACAGGGACGAAATTACCCACACATGCACATTTGTGAATTTGTAGATTCCATGAGCATGGACATGCAGCCATGAAAAGCAACCGTTTCTGTGCACTCTTTCGCAGGGGATTGGCAAGAAATTGGATGTAGTGATGGCATCAGTCGCCACACGTATCTCAGTCCTGACAAAGCTCTTCCTTGATCTCTTGCTTTACTGCTGCCGCCTGTCCGAGGGGCAAGGGATTGAAGGTTGGGATCAGAAAAGCCACGCTAATATGCACATGTTTGATCATGTTTGTATGCATCACATGTGTCTTCACAACTGTTTAAGCATTCGGGAAGGCAAACAGATGTGTCTTTGCAAGCTACCAGTAGTTTTTTCAGCACGAGAGGCAAACTTTCACTTTAAAACAAACCTGATTTTCCACGTGCCGATGATCAAAATTCAAGTTCTGCAGGAGCAGGCTGGCGATCCAACGGACTAACCTTTGCTCCATCTTGACACTCAAAATCAAATAGGCTGGTCAAATTTCCAGACCCATGGACCATGGAGTTCCTCAAAAAACGGGAACGTATTTAAACTTTGTGATCTTTGGATTTAAGCTTGAACCATTTTCAGTTGTTTTTGATGTGTTATTTGTATACTTCCGCGAGCGATTCGTGAGGCATTTGTTCCAAAGGCCTCAGGTCATCCGAACAAAACACCGAAAGGTTCAGTTCAACTCTGCCAGCACCTGTGCCAGGATTTCCTGCCGATCGCGGAATTCCTGAATCAATTCACTGGCCTTGGTCGTGAAAACCGCAGCAGAATCTGCAGCCAAAACAGATCCAAACATCTCCTAGCGCAGCCAGCTCTTAGATGCTCTGAGCCCCACGTTCTTTCAATGTCCAAAGAACCCCACATAAAAACATATAAAAACAACATTATCTTGCCCCCCTCTCCCTCTCGTAATGTCTCTCCCGCACTTCCAGGCCACCCTCTGTTTGAATCCAAGCTTTGCCGAGGCCCAGGCGGAGGCAACTACACCAGCCCCTGGGTCGACTGGGTCGACTGGGTCGACTGGGTCGACTGGGTCGAGCTGCTGCCCACCATAGGGATCCAAGACCTTGGCACAGGAGAACTCCACCATCCTCAAAAGGAGGTAATACTGCAATGAAGGCCGTGCAAATGCGTGCAGAATTATATCATGTGGGTTGTAATGTAGATAGATGATGATAGATATGGTGCAAAACATGGAACGTCGATAAAGCAGCGAAATCGGCGAAGACAACGGGAAGCGCTTGGTTCATTTGAGTAATTCGCACCATGGTTCTCAACCATCCACACTTCGAATTCAAGTCGAAACATGTCATGAAGGAGATCTATGGAGATCTTGCATGTCCGACATGTCCTTACCATAGACACCCTTACACCTGTTTGCCCTTCCAGGCTGCAGCTGAGGATAGTACTGCTGGAGCCTCCCCCGCCTCCCAAGTGGCCAGCCGTTCAACCATAAGGTCTCAGCATGTCTCAGCCATCCCATTTCAACACTAGATATGATAGACCGTGACTTTGCGGAACCTGCAGCAGAGATATGCAAACAAATCACGACACCTTAATCTTACATGATATTGCATGAATTATGTTGCATGATATTGCATCTCTTACCGTCAAGTAGCCCTGTCCAATCACCAAGACCTGACGCCTGTCCGCATAATCACCACTTGTTGCACCTGGTCCAGTTCGGCATCCGATGGAAATGCAAAGCCTGAGGACATGGCACCCTGGTTGACGTAACAACATCAAACAATCGATGTGTGGCTGACTGCGGCTAGTAGATCTCGGGCTTTTCTGTGACACGTATCATAGAGCGGCTTGAATCTTGTTTTGATCCATATTGATCCATGTTGTGGAATGCAAGCTGGGCATGAACCCAACAATTCCCAGAGCTACTCTCTTCTCCCTTCATGCCTGCTAGAAGTTCAAGGTCAAATCCATAATCCATCATAATCCTAATAACCCACCACAAAACAGGAAATCTGTGACATCGGACCCCACGTTTTGAGTGGTTCTTTCACTCTGCTCACTCTGCAACTTGGTAGCTCATTGCGCAGTGAAAGATCCCATGGCGCCATCACAGCGTAGCGCCCCTCGGACGGCACTGTGGAGGCAAGTGGCTCTTGATTCGCACCCTCCGCGATAACGCATGATATTGTGTGTACAGCTGCTGATGGATTATTTACTACGTATTTTACTGTGAACAAATTGATCCTTGTTCTGGATATCCTTCGGTTGTAGTTCCCTATGTGCTGATAGTCAGAGCTGTCAAACCATGCAGCAGCGGAGCGCGTTATTTTGGCCTCGCAGTGGGTCTTGAGCCATAGTGGCGTCCCATGCAAGAATGTGCACATGCTCAGCATGTGTGACTACTGTGTTATCTCGTTCCCCTTCGCACCCCCCATGCCTATGGCATCTTCGAACCATAGGCACGAGAGTGGGAACTTTGAATTAGATTCTTCTGCTACTCGAATTACGCCTATGTACATAAAACATGCCATTTGGCTCCCCCTTCCCCACATACCCGTCGGGAATAATGGTTCAGGGTTCGCCTACTCTTTGGCTGTCGATGCATCGGCGCTTCCTCAAGCTGTACAACGCGAATTATTGCTAGCTAACATCTACTTTTCTACGTTGGCTAAACATGCCACTCACCCGTCGGGAGAAATGGATCGCCTCGCTACCAAAGATTTACAATGCTAACTAACGAATTCACGTGCACAATGCAGAATCTCGTGCAGATTGGGAATATCAAAAGTCTTGAACCTAAGCGAATTAGTCTAATGCCTCGCTCAGTGTCCACTCAGTTGGTCTTTTCCTGATCATCTGTTCATAAAGACGGTAAACATCTTGTAGCCCAGTGATCGTTTTGACGGATCGAAGCAATTGGTTTACTGCTCACGGCGGACTTTCTTCCATTGAGGTGCTGTTGGAGTTCTCTCCCATCCTGCCGCACGTTTCGGAGCAGCTTTCGGCGATGAAGGCTTTGCAGGCGGTGCCTTTGATGGTTCATGGGATTTCGGCATAGCCTTGCCCTTTGGTGCGCTAGCCGATGAGGATGATGCTGAACCAGTGCCTTCAGGTGTCTGTGAAGGTTGTGCGGGTGGTTTAGCAAACTTGGAAGCTGCAGTATGTCCAACCGCTTTGAATACTTCACTCACCACTTCGTCGCCAAGGGTTGGAGCCATCTTCGTTTTCATCTCGGTCTTTCCCCTCTGCGCCTCGGCCTCGGCCAGCTGAATAGCATAAGCCATCTTGCTGACAAAGTTTTGAGGTAAAGGAATGCCACATTGTTGGGCGGCAAAGAGCAGTTCTACTCTCTGTTCTTTCTCCCTCAGGCTCAGATATACCGAGAAAGCTGGGAGTTCGATGCAGTTGGGGAAGCCGTGGCTCCCGGAGCGAAAGAAGGTGTATGACTCGTGCTCCGGAAAGGTTCCTTTGAGCAGTCGTCGAAGGAAATTGCTGATGGTTACTCGCATCTCCTGTTTCCCTTGGGCATCAGCCTGCATTCGGTTCATTGGCATGAGAAAGCCTAATGACTCAGGAGTGTACCCGGCGCGTACCAGAAATTCCATCATCTTCTCATAGATCTCTAAAGTCTTGATGACAGGCATCATCATGTTTCTTGGTCGCCCTGAGTATAACTTCTCTCCTTCTGACCATGAATTCCTCTTCCCTTTCTCCTGAAAGAGTTCATCCAACTCCAGCTCCGTCGGGCGCTTGAGGTTGCCATCCTGGTCTTCTCCTGTATAAGGACAGAAGTCGTCCAGGTCCAGCCGGACTCGCTTGGTTTCCGTCATCATCTCATAGTACTCCTCTGGGGTCAGAGTGACTCTCTGTTTGTAGTAGAGCCTGAACATTGTGATGATCTTTGACATGACGGCATTGTCATACAAGTGAGCCGCGGCCTCGGAGACATCATTGTTGATAAGTCCGTCTTCTGGCATACCCTTGCTGCCGCTCTCGAGGTTCTTGGTCCATGCTGGAAGTTTGGAAGAGGGTTCATCTTCAGGTTCGACTTCCATTTCATCGTCGTCTTCTTCAACGATTTCGTCGTCTTCCTGTTGGGCTTCCTCCTCCTGATCCATTTCCTCATCATCGCCTTCGTTGTAGTCGACCTCGTCAGGATTGAAGCCATAGTCGTTGGATTCGGATACGTTTTCTTGTGCTTGATGGACCGTATCCTTGAACAACGATTCTTCTTGTCGACGAACTTCTTCATCGATCTCTTTCTTCGTGGCCTCATCTTCATCGTCTTCAGGAGCTTGTAGCCGATAGGGACGGATTCCACAACTTTCAAGTTCCGTCCAGCAAACTAGACACACTGCTAGTTTTGTCGGCGTCTCATTGAGACAGTGAGGACAATGGCGGCAACCTGATGTTTGCACCCTTTTGCGTTCGACTATGTAGTCAATCAGCTTGATGCGGGCCAGGTATTGCTCTTGTCCGCCAGGCTCGATGAGGTTGTTCTTGAATTGGTTGACGATGTTCATGGCATCCATGGCGGTTTCGTCAAACGGTTGATCTTCGGCGTCGATGCACTGACTTGCAACCCTCAAGATGGACTCCTTGGTGGCTACCGTTCTTGATTTGATAGTTCCAGACCGGACTACCTGGTCGTCGCCCGACGGGACGAACAACCGGAGCCATGTCTTATTGTTTTGGTCCTTTGGGTCCTGAATCCATCCTCCTTTGATTGCCGAGAACGGGATGATCTTTGGTGAGACGATCTGTCCCGAGTCAGTCAGTCGACCGCCATATTCCACCATCAAGGTCTCGGTCGGGACGAACAAGCAAATGTAGTCCCCTCTTCGCGTATCAACGCTCTTCGTGATGGTCCATGATCTGTGATCCCATGGCACATACGGGTTGAAGAACGTGAACATCCGATGACCTTCTCCAAGACCTCCTGGAATTAATCCCTGCCTCCAAATGCTTCGAAGGTTGGTCTTCTTGGTGATGTGGAAACAAACCGGTAACGACAAAATGGTGTTGGGCGCGATTGGATGTGAAAGTAATGAGGACAGCAATGAGACGTCGTCCCTTGAAGATCCTTCTTTGTGCCCCGTAGGAGCACGGACCGCCACAGGGTAGAGCAGTAGACCTTCATCAGGAATGTTCGTGTCCGCATCGACTTTGTTGTCAATGCACGTCAGGCTGGTGCGCTCAATGTCCTTGTTGATACCAAATGCCAAGACTTGTTCACGAACGCGACGTCCATACCGGGCACAGTGGAACATGATCTTGAAGAGCAATGTCATGCTGTAGTTTGCCTCATCGACATTCCATGCATTCTGATCATTTGCTCTTAGGAATACATGTGGCCAGCGTGTGTACTCGTGCCTCCAGATGGACTCACATTTGAGCACCTCCTCGATGGGCACCCAGCCGGCGTCATCACATGACAGACTCTGTTGTTCTGATACCTTCCCCACGTTGTGCCGCAGGATCCTGTTTAGTGATGAACTCACCTTGTCCTCGTAGGTATTGAGCCGGTTGCCAGTCTCGAAGCGGTAGTTGGCCGCATATTCTACACCTCCAAAGTAAGAGCAGTTGAAGAAATGGGCCCCCGTAGTCGGGATGATTTTCAAGAAACCATCTTGCGGCGCCTCGACTCTCTTGTAGAAGGGCTTCCTGATGTTGTTATCAGAGTAGCTTGCCATGAAGTCTGGCACTGACCAAGAGTCACCTCCTCCTCTGACAATAGCGTCTCTGACCACTTCGTTGAGGTCAACAATGTTCTGTGGTCCTAGCTTTGTAACATCACGTCCTTCTATGCAGAATCTACCATACTCATCGAGGTCACCAACTTCAGACATAGTTCTGATGCTGTCGTACCATTGGTGTTCACTAAACCTCGATTTTGTAGGTTCATCCGTTTGCCCCGACCCATCAGTAGCACCTGAACCGTCCTTCTTGTGCTCAGGAGGCTCCATATCGACGTCATCAGATGTTGGACTATCAGCCTCGAGCGACGCTCGGACGGCCTTTAGCACCTTTCTGACTTCATCCCTCTTCTCATGTTCACATTCAAGATGGCCATGTTGGGTGCTACCACAATACAAGCACACGTTGACATCCTCAGAGACGGTAAAGAGTTTTCCCAACGCATCCAAAAGTTGTTGTTTCCCGGAATTCTCTGAGTCCCTGACCACATCGGTGGGGTCGTTCGCTGGCTCATCAGCTTCCTCCTCCCCAGGGTGAGCCGACGACTCGTCACCTGGCTTGGCATCGGCATCAGTGCCCATGCTGGCGTCACCCCCTGTGATGTTGTTCTTCCTGCGATAATGAGAGAATACCTGATCCTTCTCCCAGTCCGTGAGGCAGCAGAAATTGGCCAGCGAGTCATATCCGGGGATTGCGTGGATGAGCTTCATGACCCTTTCGGCTTCTGCAGTTTGCAGTGTGCAGTCGAAGGATCCCCGTCTCTTGTCATTGATGGTGCTCGAGGTTCGGGAGGTCGATGTGAATTGAGCCAGTGCCTTTTCCAGTCCATTGAGATACTCAGCTGGATCAACGCTAGCATTGAAAACATCCACGACTCCCTTGGCCATATTGGCCACGTCCAAGACACCAAGCCAGAACTCGATGATATCTCCAGTTTTCTCGGCAGATGCACGGGAGAATCCAAAAATCTCGTTCCTCTCCTTCACCTCGGGAACGGCAACCTTTTCGAAGAAGTCTTTGTATGCGACATTTCCGCAATCCTTTGTGACTCTATAGATCAAGAGCCACTTCTTTGCAACATCATCGAAAACTCTTTCGCGATATATGCTGAATTGCTTGCCGCGTCCGTTCCGGAAAATTTCCAGAGCTTGCCTCTTCGAAATTCTGACTCCTCCCATGTGAGATAGAGATTTCATCAAGTGCTCCCCATACGCCAACGATGCATTTGAAATCAACGAAGACGCAGTAAATGTGAGCCATGTTTGGAATCCTTGATTGATGTCAACAATGTCAACACCAAGATCCTCGAATGCAACCTTCAACCTAGCTGCAAGGAGTAGTACGGACTTCCTGGCCTCCAATGTGGGAGATGAACGCTTGTAATGGTCCTGGGTGTTGGCGGAGCAATTAATGCAATGGGTTGGTCTCGACTGGCACGTCTCGATCTCATCCATTGTCACTGCGCCTCTACAGCTTCCGCATAGGATGTCGTCGTTCTCCTTGTCAATTGTGAACCACATGCATCGATCGGAAACCACTGGTTCCAGCTCATGGGTGCCGACCACCGGTTCGACCCAACTGGTCTTGAACCTTTTGTCTTTGGTGAATCTGTTCACGGCGGTTCCAGGGCCTCGCTGGAAGATTGTGGTGTCGTCATTTGCATAATCACCAGGGGTCATTCCGCCACCTGCGATCTTGAACGCCTCAGTTGGTCCGGTCATATCCTCCAGAACTTTGGCGATGATGCCCGATTCGTCAGGTTTGAACGCTCCCTCATTGAGAACTGATACATGTTCCCTGTTCGTGGCACACATGAGGAAGACCCTTTGGCGAAATAGATTCTTCTCGATGACAGACCAAATTGCCGTCTTTCCCAAAGTCCCCTTCTTGGTTGTACTCAAAATCGAATACTGTTTTCCGAATTGCGAGTACATTGACCGCCACATCCTCTGATCCGATGTCACCAAGATCCCTTGGAGCCTCATCTTCTCAATCAGCTCCTCTGCGATCCTGGACGTAACAGAGTCCATTCCGTTGAACATGGAGTCATTGTTGATGGCGACCATCAGGGGTCTGGACGTGACTTGATCAAGATCGAGCACCCCTTTGACAAACTGATTCTTGAAGTCGTTTTCAAGCATGACACAATGAGGTGGTTTTTGTGCATGTAGGAACTGCAATGACAACCAAAGGTGCACAGTTATCAAACCATCGTCGACGGTATCCGTGCTGAGGTACTGCTTGACTTTGTCAAGGGTGTCGAGGAATTGCTGAAGGGGTCGTTCTGCTTCAGAATCATGGATTTTGAACACCTCGACACTTTCCCATCCCATGTCAGCTAATCCCATTTGGATGCCATGCGTCCCACTTTGGGTTCCCACACGGAACATCAGGTCGGTGATGAGGATGGTTGTTCCAGCCCTGAAATCACCTGCCAACATGTCATGATCTCTTGGACCGCTTGGTGCTTCGATGATCCTGCAAGCAAGTGGGTTGGTGATCATCTTCTTGATGCGGCCAAGGTCGGACTGGTTGGCGACGTTCACGTCGTGATGCCCTAGCATCATGAGACATCATGAGCATACCTGCTGTCGACAAATAGCATCCGGTCCGCGTCAGCATGTACTTGCGGACAATGTGGCTGTAACACCTCAGCCAATCCTTCTCGGATATAGTGGATGCAGTGTCCTCGGTTACGACCCCCGGATTGCAAACTCCGAAGATCATGCAGGCATATGCGGTCACTCTCCTCAAATATTGTGCCCAGGGTGCTGATCCCAATGTGCTGGCTGCTTGAGCTGCTGGTCCTTGGACGATTGATAGAAGAAAGTGATCCCGCTCGTCCATCCATGCTGAGGTGATGAACTCGGAGTTCCTTTGATCGGGCATTGATGAAGTTCTGAAAAGATATCCATTCGGTACCCGAGGAATCACCCAGTCCTTTCTTGCGGGAGGTGTAGATGGCCTTGCCTTCGATGGTGGAGCTTTTGGTGGTGGTGCACTTCCAGCTGCAGAGCTGTAACCATCGTGTCCACCGGCGGTGGAACTACCAGGCCCAGTCTGTTGTTGTTGCTGTTGTGCCCGCTGTGCATCGGCTTCCCTCTGTTGCTTGTCATTCATCATTCTGATAGGTGAAGGATCCCAACCTGGATGATCCGGTTGACTTGGAGGGTTTCTGCCGTCTCTTGGCATCAGCGGGATGTCCCAGCCATCAATGTGGGAGACCTCTGTGGCTCCTTGGCCCATCTGTGTGGTGGCAGTGGTCGTCACATAGTCGCGGATACAGGAAAATGTCCTGTTCCGTTTCTCCACCTCCTCAAACATGCCCTGGTCGGCCCTCTCAATGTTGTAGCCCCCCAACTCCCATAGGTCGTCGCGGAGGTCAATGGCCTGTTTCATTCTGACCAGATCAGTCTTGATGATCCCGCTCAGGTATGACATTGATTTGAAGCTTTCCAATTTTGTCATCCACTCATGTAGCATTTTGGAGATCATGAGAATGGTTTGCAAATGGACAACAGCTGCCGTCCGTTCCAAGCTGAGATCATAACTCATTGACATCCAGTCTTCCAGGACATTCTGGACGATGATGGTTTTACCCTGGCTGCTGGTCGCTCTGGCATTGTGACGTCGGAGTGCATAGCCGAGGCTGTAGCTCTCCTCGTACATGATGTTGACCAGATATTGGATGCGGTTCTCAACTTCATATGGTTCAGGTTCCTCTCTCCGCATCACTTCAAACGACCACTTCTCCCATTTTCGACGTGCAATTTCCTCGAAGTTCGTCCTCTTTCGGATTTGGTAGCAAGGACTTCCATACGGAGGATACGTCTGGTTCAATGATCCAAGGTTTGCTGGGCTAGTATTTGCGATCTTGTCGCGCAAGTCTTTGACTGTGATCTCCTTGTTGATCATACTGTTTTGCCCAGTATAGTGGTCTTTGAGGGTATCCCATAGTTCATCTATTCTGATTGCGCACTCGAAGGTGCACAACATCTGCATGATGCTTTTCTCATCTGGATTTCTAGCGGCTCCTTCCACCAATTTCGATAATCGGGCCCCTTTGTCAATGAAGCTGATGGCAGACATCTTCAACTCATTTTCGTTGGTCACTTTTGATAACATTTTCATGAGCAACCTGATTGCATGAGTTACGAACGCCCTGCCACTTCTATCCATGACAAAAGCTAAGGCCACAACGACAGGAGGAGAAATCTTCACTCGATCCAACCATTCGTCGAGGTCCTTGTCCTTGTAACCCCTGAAGTTTGCCTCCTCATAGGTTGAGAATGGAGCAGGAAGGTTGTGCTCTTGTTTCTTCTCCTGGATGAGGGACAAAGTTGATTTCAGCAAACTAATGCCTTTGGCCGCTGAAGGGATCACAAGGTCAGTTCCAGCCATTGCGAAGACCGAAGTGAGGTACGCGGAATCCGGATCCGTCAAGGCGCACCAACGACGCAGGTAGCAGCCCGACTTCACCTTCAATCCACCTCTAACGGGATCCGGATCCGCCAATAGTGATCCACGACGTGGATACAACCTCAGCTTCACCTTCACACCGCCTCGTTGGGTGATGAAGTTAATGAATAGTTGTTCATTGATGGTCTTCTCATTAACCTTTAGTTCAAGGTCACTCACAATGATGCATGCACATGACTTCGATTTATGGTCATTCATATCATCTGGAACCTTTGGTCGATATCTCCTTCCATAGGCGTTGTTGATCAACATTTGATTGGTGACACCTCGAAGGATAGATCTGACAATCTTCTCGGTATATAATTGTGTTGCACGTGTTTCCCTGCCCGCACATTGACCGTGGGTGTGTGAGCCATCACATTTCGCATGCAAGTCAAAGAACTTAACCCCCCATGATACGATCCTCCACGGTTTCTTGATTGCGGTCCCAACATCTTTGAATTGTGACTTCAAACCATACATGCATCCATCAAAGTCATGCACAGTCGATTGGGTCCCATTGATCAGAAACTTCATTCTCTCATCATTCCAATAGTCGCATCCCCGAGGTAGTTCCAACAATGCCATTGCATGCAAAACATGTACACGTTGCAGACACAATGTGAACTCTTCCCATAGCTCCCAATATAGAAGTGCTTTCATTCTGATGTTGTGCGCTGTGACCTCACTCACATTTTTGTTTAACCGATTCCACGGTGAACCACCGGTGCAAGGTCCCGCAAAGAACACGCAGTCACTAGGACCCCTGATGCAACGTCTCCATTTTGCCCTTCCGTAGTTGGACATGAGGTTGTCATCTTCGGTAATCGTGACCACATGCATCATCTTAAACCGACTCTGTTTGTGAATCTTGGTAATGATGCTTTGCGTTTCGGCACACATGAGGAGCAAGCATGGGGTATCATCCTTCATCTCATAGACGTTGAGAGATATGGTAACGTCATTGAGTATTTTCCCGAGAAAATCAGCATAGGATTGCTTGAAGTGATACGTCAGAATCTTCCCATTCTTTCGATGTAGATTCATCTGAATATCCCAATCATTTTGTTTTCTGGTCTCATGCTTCAACTTGTAATGATGGGCTATAAACATGTCATCCAACGGAATGATTTTCATGTTCCCATCAAGGATACAGGTGACCACAGTGTCCTGGCACGATGCCCTGTCCTCCACGTCAGACCCGCTGTCCATCACATCTTTGATGTCTGCATTGGATATGATCTTGAAGGTAGTGGTCCCTGTCCAAAATTCGTTTCTCTTATTTGGTTTTCTCGATGTTATTTCCCACCAATCTCCATGAGTCGTGGATCAATCTCCCACTTGACTGAAACACTTGGTTGGTTTCCCTTTCATCTCTAAATCGTCTCAGCTTACATGGCAGAAAGTCAGCCTCTTTGGGGGTAAACATCTTTCTTCTTGGTACTTTGTGCACTCTCGTCAATGTTGTTTCATCCTTCCATATCCACTCGTCTTGATCATATTCATTTTTGGATATTTTCTTTCCCTTTCTTGATGACGTTGAGGGGTTATAGGCTTTGTCTTTTGACACCCTACCAGCAACCACGTCACCACCGGCGAATACAATTCGTCGTCGATTGGGATCTTTGTTTTCTGTGGGATATGGATCATCATCGGGGTCCCCCGACGGAGGAAATCCCATTGGAAGACTACCCCATCCAGAACTCCCCCCATGAACAACTCGAAGGAGCGTGTTGATCACCCGAGCAGTACCACACGGAGCTGCATGAATGGTTGTGGGTTCGTTTCCATGGGATTGATGACAAAATAGTTGACCTACCCCCACAGTTAACTGAGGATACTTCAGGACTGGGGTCTGACGAGTCGGCATCGCAGCAGCATGGAGCCCTTGTCGTGCTGTTGACGCCAGGTGTCCCGGTGAGACAACACCAGCTGATTGCCGAGTAATCACCGACGGTGATATACTAAATTGACACGGATGGTATTGGAAACAAGCTCGTTCTACCCATTGATCAAAACGGTCTTGTTGTTGAACGGGTGGAACTCGATCCTCAACCTTGATCCATTTGCCATGAGATAGTATCCAGGTACTTCTCAAACAATCATGAGGCAATGATACACCAGGTGGTCGCTTTCTAAAGAAAGTTGGCGTCTTAACAACCAATATGGGATCCATACCAGGTAGTTGTTGTACTTGTTCTTTACCAGAAAGACCCTTCTGATACACCTCAGGTGGTAGAATAGGTATTTCGGTATACGGAAAATTTGGAACATCTTGAGTTTTGGTTTGAAACACTTGTCGGACAGTGGTATCAACATCCGTGGTAGGTGAGACCATATCGAGCAGATCTTTCGTACCGATGTCACCAGGGTCCAACAGGTTGATGAGCATACATGCTCTTTTCCATGCTAACGGATTCTTGAAACCTTTGGTGTGAATGTCAGCGGCCATTTTCGAGGTCACCTCATACATGAGTACGTAGTTTTCCCGAGTAAAATGTTCATGGAGGGAAGTGATGGCTATGCCATGGGTCCTCTCAAGATGCCGCATAGTGGGGTTACGACCCGACCTGACTACACCGATCATGCCCTGATTGTCATCATGAAACAATAATTTGGGCGACTTTCCCGTCAGCGTTTCCCAGATGCTCATTGCGGGCAAGCCCATAGTACGGAGGGTGACATCGGCTGCAACGATTTCGGCCTCAGGCGTCGAATGGCTTACGCATCCTTGCCGTTTGCTGCCCCCGGACAAAGGAAACCGAGTATGGTTACCCTGGATATGCATATGAGACCCTGAAGTTGATCTCAAAGACTGGGCACACCCTGCAAAATCAGCATCAGCAAATAAAGACAATGTCAATTCATTGAAGTTGTCCCCAACCCATCCGGTCATTCTTTTAGATAGGCTGGAATTCACGTAGCACATTAAGTGATACAACTTTGCATCGTCATCAATGGTCCACTTTGTTACATTCCTGGCCAGGGAATTGATGGAACGAAGCAGATCAAAACGAGCAATCCTCGCCGCGTACAGCAGCTTCATCAACACGCTAGCAGCGTGTGGCGCTAATGCACCTCTCTCAGACTCCCCAGGCGAGACGTCTTCCCCTTGGGTTCCTTGTTCATAAAACAATGGAGCGTCCGGATCAAACTCATGAGTGCACCATGGACAAACTTTCTTGTTCTTGGGGTTCCCGGGACATGGTGCTCTGGACTTATGCTTCTTTGTTTCTTCAGGTAGACTTGGAGTGGATACGTGTTTCAACTTCGTATCTTTTCCAACAATGTCCAAATACTTCTCAACTGACAGCTTCAACAAACCTTCCATGTCATAGGTCATGGTTGACACCGGGGTTCCATCATGAAGTTTGGTAGATCCCTTTCTCAAAATACAACCAAGATAGAGTCCTAAGTCAGTCTCGGGCTCGATGTTGAGTTTTGATCGAAGCATCTCCCAACCCTTAGTCAGGTTCTCTTCCGGTCCTGCCAGCTTTAAGTCGTCTACATAGATGACAAGAAGTAACTTCAGTTTCTTGTGAAAATACATTGAGGGCCATTCTTCTCCAACAGGAACGAAGTCGAGTTCACGAACTTTCTGATCACAGTGTTGTTCCCACATTGTTCCCGAATCGGGGTGACCATACAAAGCTTTAACCAATCTTACAACTGGTCTACGGAACTTTCGAACATCGACATCGTCTGGCCATGCATCTTCAGGTAGCTCAACCCAACATGGTGGTCCGGTTAGTTTTGCTTGAATGTATGCCTGAATGGCGTCGGCAAGTTTTACATTATGGCCTGGAAGACACCCATAGAAATCAGCCCATCTCGATGCCTCAAAAGTAGCCGGAGAATTGCCCAAGTCCTGGAAGAAGGCAGCCTCCCAGAATTGGTTCTTCACCTGGTTACCAAGCAAGACACCTCGGCCTTTGAATTTTCTACTAGGACTTCCTGCAGGCAACTGATAGTTTTTCTCAACACAGATACCATGTACTCTGGCCATGTGAACCTCTGTCTTGTTTGCCTTTGCTTCACGAACAACGTCATCATATTCTCTAACGACACTGAAATCGTAGACTCCAGCAGCATGTTGACCCAACCATTCCTTCCTCATAGCTTTACGTGCATCATCGTTTTCCATCATTTCCTTCCGACCAACAGGCCTTGCCACTGCAGTGTTGAACATCTTATTGATATTGATTCCATCACCATTTGAAGTCAGCTTTTCTCGATGATCATCACAATGATTAATGCATGGCATGCATGGAAATGGAAGGAAAACATCACTGAGGCCACGAGCGTCTTGGGGTACTTCGTTGGTGTTGTGCAATGTCGCAGCAGCCACCACCTTCCCCTGGTTGAAGTCATACACTTTGTCGTTGTTCCAAGTGGCTTTCGGTCCCTTGCCCTTTTCGATCTCAGACCATTCATCCCACTCCATCAAGAAGTCATCATCATCAGGTACGTCAGTGTCCGACAGGTCTGAATAACATGGAGCAGAGGCAGAGACCCCTCTCCCGACGGGAGAAACGGACCCTTTTCCATATTGAAAAACTTTGCCTCTTCGGATGTAGTCTTGGGACATGGCCACTCCTGAAACGTGATCGTCTTTGTCGTCTTTCTTGGAGGATTTGGCTTTCTTTACTTCTTTCTCTTTCTTCTTTTCTTCTTTTCTCTTTGCTCGCTCTTCACTCTCCTTGATTTTCGCATCGCTTTTCTTCTTCTCTTTTTCTGCTTCAAGCTTCTTCTCTTCGGCCTTGGCAATCCCTTTTCTGACAGTCGGTGACATCTTTCTCCACTCGTCAGGGGTATACTTTGAAGGCCTTGGAGTAGTTGATATTCTGCGAAAACCACGTTCATCAATACGATATGGATGGCCGCGAGCATTGAGTTTCACCCATTCACCATCGTCATTCAGGTATACGACCCCATCTCCACCCTTTCCAACGGAGTAATGTTCAGGTCCTCCTTCTGGAATATGAAGATCTGGATGTGCTGGCTTATCGATACCTGGTGGTCCCAATCTTTCCGATATTGCATCAAAGTGCCTTTCAGCTTCCAACTCTCCATCAGTTGGTTCCCGTGGGACCTTCGACGAAGGTACACCACCACCACCATGACCATCGTCATCATCTCCACCATCATCATCATCATCCGGTGGAGGTGGCGGTAGAATTTCTGGGTTTCCTTCAAGACGATCTTTCACTTTCAATCCTTCAATGGAAACATTGATCCTTTCATACTCTAACTTGCATGGGAATTCAAGGGGTTCCTTTAGTTCAACCCTTTCAGTGTAGTGTGGAGTCCTCAGCTTGGCAATGGGCTTCTCTGCATCATAGGCCAAGTTCTGCTTACTCCAGTCACATAGCGCCCATACCCTGTACTTTCTTGACCAATGTAGCCCGGGGCCAATGGAGTATCCGGCGAACACTCCAGGGATTCCCATAGGGTCAAACTTGTGTTGTTGTTCTCGTTCACGTGAACCACTGGGCTTGAAGTACACGAGGGCACCAAAGGGTATCATCTTCCCTTTGAATTCTTCTCCATGAAGTTTGCACCAAGAACTTACCTCATCGTCGTTGGGCTCGATGTTGAGCAAATGGCTCACGCATCTGATGGCATACATCCAAAAGCATGGTGGAATTCCTGCCTCAAGTAGACAGGTTGTTGTTGCCACGAGCACGAATTGGTTAGTTCTCTCTGCGAGCGAGTTGTGCTTGGTCTTTCCGGCCAAGGAAGTATCCATTGGGATCTTTAGGATCTTCATTGCCTTGTCGAACTGTGGGGCATCATCGGAATATGCTTCTCGAATCTTACGACGGCCCATGAACTGTTTGACCGCCCGTATAACGGCGTCTGTGTCCTTTCTGGCAGAAGGATAAGACTGAAGCATTCCTGTATACCTATCCCTGATGACAAAGATGGTTTTGTCGTCGCCATAGTCCTGTTCAGCAATACGACGGTTGTCAACGTAGTCGAATGTGATCAGGTCCCCAAACTTTGTGAGCTTACGCTGAAACGCACCTCTGAACGTTTTCCTGTGCTTCATCTTGGCACGCACGCAAGACTCACAGTAAGGGTTCTTGTAGCGATGAGTTAGAAGGTGAACCTTCGATCGTGCTTCATTCTTCAAAGTTCCCCTCTTACTCAATCGGACTCCTCCATCTTCCTCATCAACATCAATGACATCATCGTCGTCTTCACCTCCTCCATCTTCAGGAATTTCTTCAACTTCAATTGGATGATCTTCATGGATGTCATCAGGTGCGATGCTGGGATCGTATCCGTCGTCCTCAAACTCGGCATACTCATCAGCATAGCATGACATTTCCTCAGCATCACCTGCATCACTTCCAACAGCCACTTCATGTTGATCATCTCTTACCTTAGCTTTCTTACGTTTCTTCATTGATCTCTTGGGTGATTTAACATTGGATCGTCCAACGGAGTCGGAAAGATCTTCAAGTTCATCCCCACTTTCTCCATCAATGACCAAAAGACCTTCACCTTCCGATGTTGAGCATCCATCATCAAGAACTGCCATGATCTTCTCCACACAAGATGATTTCAACTTGATCTTTTCTTGATCGACGCTCACATAGGGAATATAGTCTTTAACAGTCATCTCGATGAAGTTGCCATTTGGATCCAACATGAATGGAGTTCTTCCGGTCGGCCATACAAAAGAGTAACCAAGATCAACGCATCGCTTCCCCATGGAGAGCACGGAGGGTGTGTCCTCCAAGATGTGAGCTTCTGCTGGTTCGCTAAATGCCTCGAACTTGATGCTTGAACGTTTGGTCGAACACGTTACCCCATTTGCTGTATGGAAGTTGACGACCTTGTCATCGTATGTTGGGAGATCCATTCTACTTATTCGTGTGGATGAAATGAGATCATGGCCACTTCCAGAATCCAATATGAATCTCTTATCTCTCTCTTCAACAGGAACAGTGATACACATTGTGTTGCCCCTTTTACCATATCGACCTTCAATATGCTGAACATAGTTTTCCACAAAAACTTCCCTGGACACCTCACCGTCCTCGACGTCGAGTCTGATCAGGATGTCCATGCTAGGGCCGACTATGACCAGGACTTCATCAATGTCACTGTGTTCACCCTTCTCATCGATCAGAATAGCCATTGCTTTCCCTCGGCTCGAAGCTAACCTGCATGAATAAGACCATTGCTCATCTTTCCTTATCTGATCAGTGGGCTTTCCAACTTTGCCATGCCCTTTGGAGACAGTCTGAGATTTCCGATTGCACTTCACGAAGTCCTTCTTTACGTAAGTTTGAACGTGAGTCTTAGACTCATCAAATCTGACCCTCTTCTTGACCACGTTCGATGCAATCTTATGGAACGTCTCTTCATCATCGCTCCAATCATGGACAAGTGCAGGAGTAGCCTTTGAGCTTGGTGCTTCGGTGTTGGGAGCAGTGTTAAATAGATGAGGATCGTGGCGTTTGTTGCATTTGTCTCCATACCGACACTTGCCCTTGGCCCAATGCCAGCATGGTTCATCAATCTTCTTGGTCTTGTTTGCCGGAGATTGACTTCTTGGAGTTCCTGGCTTCCGACCATTCCCTTTTGCGTTCTTATTCGCCTCGAACACCTTTTGATCATGACTGTATTCACAATCTTTGCCTTTTCTGCATGACTTCTTGATGAAATGGAAATGGCATGGGATCTTCTTCTTGGATCTGGGGCTGGTACTTCGGCTGTTTGCTCGATCCTTCCCTTTCCCTTGACCTTTTCCTTTTCCTTTCGCATGCTGTTTAGGCTGAGGTGATGGTAGAACTGGAGCTGCATCGGCCTTGGCCTTCGCCTTGGGCGCTGCCTTCTCCTTGGGAGTAGCTTTAGGCTTCGCTTTTGGATTTGCATCCGGTGCAGCGGCAGTTGGGTTCGGAGCAGGAGCTGAAGGTTTGCCGCCGCCTGCAAAGTCTCTCGCATACTTCTCTCTGGCTGCCACATGCTTGTCCTCTCTGATTCTGGAGATGTGCCTTTCGATGACATCCAACAGGTAGCGATAATTTCGTCTTTGGTCTCCTTCCATCCATGACTCGTACTGCTTGATGTCGAACATCATAAGACTCGAATTTCGAATCTTCTTGTATAGAGCGTCACGAAGCCAATCATCAGGAGGTACGTCATCCGGCATCATGTTTGATACCATCTCCATCCATTTCTCGTAGAACACTTCTAGGTTCGAGTCACCGAGATACTTCATCGATACGATGTGTTCCATGGTGAAGGATGTTTCTCGTTGACCTGGGGT
This sequence comes from Cladocopium goreaui, assembly GCA_947184155.2. Taxonomy (NCBI): domain Eukaryota; class Dinophyceae; order Suessiales; family Symbiodiniaceae; genus Cladocopium; species Cladocopium goreaui. The sequence goes on along the minus strand of CAMXCT020000113.1, from coordinate 260,036 downwards.
TCTGAAGTGCTCCAGAATCATAGCCAAGATTTCCCGTCCCATGACATAGGTTCCTCTTCGGCTATGACTTTGTGTTCTCAATCTCAATTTGATCGCTACATGACGAGCAACATCACCGGCTTGGGCTATCACGTTTGACAATGCAATTGACAACTTGGCGTCGATGGACTGATACCGTTGCCCCCCACTGTCATTCAACAGCTCGATGTCAGGATTTGGTCGAATAGCCGGCTGTAGCCATGCTTCCCATGCGGCTTTATCCCCGTCATTTGCCGAAAGAACAACACTCTTGATGAGATCTGATTGCCAAACCCCAAGATTCTGTTGCTTTGGCCATGGGCTAACATAGACTTTGTCAGCCTCTCGTCTTGACATTCTCGGTACTTCTTCCGCAGTGTAAGCCGCTGTGGAGACATCATCTGCTGAATCGCGTTGTGATCCTCGAACTGAAGGCAAACCAGGAGGTTCAGGAGGTGGTCCTGGACCGTTAGGCCCAAAAGGGTCCGGAGGTCCATCAGGGTCAGGCGGACCGCCCCATCCACTCGGTGGCTTGTAATAGTCCCTCTCAGTTCCGCCAGCGATCTTGTTGTCAACCTCTTTCAGCAGATCAGCGATTCTTTTGCTTGACTGAGAATGCTGTTGTTGTTGAGGAGGTACAGCATGCCCACGATAGGAATGAGCCACATTTGTCTCATAAGTCAACTCCTTGTCGATCTGCGAAACCCAAGATTTCAGAATAGCGTTTTCGCAGTTAGCCTCACTCACGTCATTCTCCAGTTTGTCGATGACCAGTCTGGATGCGAGATCGGAGTTGGGAATGCCTGCCGAATAGGGAAGTGTGTCAGGACTGATCCTAGCCATAGATGTTTCAGAATCCTTGAGACTTTTTCTCAGTTCATCTAAGTGACGTTTCATGTCAACAATCTCAGAATTCTTGATGCCAATCTTTTCATCCCTATCCTGGATTTCCCCCATGAACATGCATGATCTCTCATATTGTTGAACACCACTCGCCAATTTCAATTTTCGCTCACTCTCTAGTTCAGATCTTAGAGTTCGGACCTCAGCATTGGTGAGGGACGACGCCCCTACATCCGCAACTTCAGTCAACCTTTCTTTTAACAACAAGTTCTCTTGTAAACATTCATGAACTTCATGATCTAGATCCTGAACCCTGATTTGAGCGATCTTAGCTTGATTACGTAGATCTTCAACAAGCATCTCTTCGGGGCCACGACCGTCGGTCGTAGAACCCTGAGTCAACGATCTTCGTAACTTCGTGTTCTGCAACTTGATCTCATCCTTCAATTCGCAGTTCATCTTCTGCTCGTTGGCATAGAGCTCCTCATAGTGCTCTGCCCTTGCGATCGAGTTTGCACTAGCCTGTGATTCAAGCCTCAGGTGAGATATTGCTTCGGCCTCTTGGTTCCTGTATGATGCAATTCTTCTGACGGTATCATGTTCAGTGTTTCGATGCTTCAGATCACTTTCCAATTTGGCCTGATTTGCCTCGAACACCTTCTTCCTAGATTCTCTAGTGATCTCATCAATACTGCTCTCATACAGCTCGGCCTGTTTACGAGACTGAACCAAAGCTTCACTCAATAGCTGATTTCGCTCAGATAATTCATGAACTGCAATTGATTGTTGTTGGCTAATCACTTCAAGTTGATTACTAGAGAAGGATGCCATTTCAGATCGATTACGATATTCCATGATTGAGTTCTGGAAATCATTTTGCATTTCTTGACCCTCATTGTATAGTCGATTGGCAATATCGGTGGTTAAGACATTGGTTTGATGAAGTTGTTGTAGTCTTGCCTCCGTATTACCCAGTAGTCCTTGAAGGTGATGTACTTCATCCTTGTACTCCTCCTGGATCTCCATACCACGTTGATGGATCCGTCGTGCACCATGTTCCATTAGGGCACCTCGGCGTTCAAGGTCTTGGATGCGTATTGTTGCACCTTCGTCTTCCTGAGATGCTACCATTAGTTCTGCTTGATATTCTGCAACCTCATTTGCGGAACATGACAATCTATGATTGAGTGCATTGACCTCATCAAATACATTCTGATTGTGTTCCCGAAGATACTCAGTGAATCTGATCTCGATGTCATGAATCAGTTGATCCCTGGATGCAGCGTATGCTTCCATGTTGTTCAGCTGATTACGTAGGGATTGACATTGTGCCCGTAGTTCCTCTATCATGGCAATAGGTTCACTAGCCACAGAAGTATCCGTTGATCTCCTCTTAACACGACTATCCCCGGTCCTCTCACCAATTCGGTCGGTCACGGCCCTGGTGGATCTGTCCCTTGGAGTAGTACGTCCTCGAGATGGTCGATGCCCTTGGCGGACAACATCACTCCGAGCACTGTTTCGAGAAGATCTAGGTGTACTTTGGGTGGATATTCTTCGTCTGTTTGATGTGACTTGCCATCCGGACTGTGTAGTTCGGGTAGAGCGTATCCCGCCACTGTCTGCCGTGTCGCCAGGGGAAGATTGATTGACCTCCTCGACCGGCATAGCAGCGTTCTCATTGAAGGTAAACTGCGTGGTGCGCGAATCTCCGCTGCCGCCTTGCATCTTTGCGATGATGAGCTGATTGGTCCTTTGCGTCCTCAATCAATTGCTCAGACGGCCCGGCTACCAGCACGCAGGTACCACTCTCCCGGCGGGAGAAGTGAGCCCTACGGCTGATAACCTGTGAGCAAATTGATCCTTGTTCTGGATATCCTTCGGTTGTAGTTCCCTATGTGCTGATAGTCAGAGCTGTCAAACCATGCAGCAGCGGAGCGCGTTATTTTGGCCTCGCAGTGGGTCTTGAGCCATAGTGGCGTCCCATGCAAGAATGTGCACATGCTCAGCATGTGTGACTACTGTGTTATCTCGTTCCCCTTCGCATTTACCGTATATCTTCTGAAGATGTTTAAAAAGTGCTAAATGATACTTTAATTGGATATTGTTGGCAAGATCTGGGTTCCGTAAAATCAAACGCAGCGATGGCTCAGCGATGGCTCATCCTACATTCTGAATCATTATGATGTTTTTAAATGACCTTCAACAATTTAATTGATGCCCACCGCATTTTACTGTAGGTGTTCTTTTCGTGACATTTTTGGACTCTGCACCATGAAGTCTTGAGCCTGGGCGCCTGTTCCGGAGCTGAAGCGAGACCATGCTGCGCCACCGGTTGCATCAGGCGAACATCAGCTGATATCCCAGCCATTGATAGCAACAAAACTCATCATTTTTGGTCAGCTTTAAGATCTATGTACACAGTTTCATGTGTTGGGACAAAATTATTGCTCTGCTTAGGGCTGTCCATTCTCAAGGTACGAGTACATGATCAAAGGGTGGCCAGATTAGCTATTCGTAGACGATGTGTAGGCGCATTGACAACTTCTGCATGGCATCCACAAAACGGAGTATCAAGAGACCAGGCCCTTCGCCAGAGATTGCAATGGCAGAAAGGAGCCGGAAGATAAATTCAAATAGCAGAATGTAGTAGAATCAGAAAATGTGATACTTATCTGATAAACCCATCCCAGAATACCTCCTCATGGATGGTTCCAATCCATTCAAAATATTCAAATCCACCAAGATCCGATGGAGATGAATATCCATTTGTCACCTCCCGCTGCTCATTTTCCCACGCGATGAAACAAGTTTGCCCAGCGGGAACTTTGTTCACCTGGGCGTCTGGAATGCTGGCGATCTACACTTTGATGGCGGTGACCGGTGCTCGACGTGCCCGACTTTAGTCTTTCTTTTGCGGTTGGAGCCAATTGTCATCAACTCTTCAACAAAATCAGCAAACTGAGGCAGGTCAACAATTGACAGCATGTGTAATCATTGGTATAAAAGGTTCAACATACCATTGCATTGAACATGATTGAACTGATTGGATCCGAATGAAGATACTGTATACATCCAATTTGGTTCTAAAGGACTTCCCAGCGCCCCATCCACCACCACGCAGGCAGGCATAGTGCTACATTGATGCAATGACAGCGAAACCAACCAAGTTTTAAGGTGCTTGCTGTAGCATGGGGCCGTCAAACGGAGAATGAATGCAAATTATTGCAAATGCATATTCTGAAATTGAACCTCCAGACTTTTTTTTTTGGGGGGGGGTCAAGTGATATGCTCGGACGCACTTTGTAGTGTAAAGATTCTTTTGCCTTCTGTGTGCAGCTATATTAAATCAGCTTCACCTACCACAAGTCATATAAGTCATGTCCCATGTTGGAATTAATTATCCTGAGGTCAAATTATGTTGACAATTGGGCTTTTGACCTTTCAGTAGCAATTGTAAAGCAGAGGGATCATTGCAACGAATAAGAGACTAATATAAGAGATTAAGACGCAACCAATCCGAGAATGACAAGAACAGAAGCACCGGTTGATGATTGGTTACCTGGTTTGTCTTCGTCTCCCGACCGCAGGGCTTGGCTCAGTGGACGGCAAGAAATGGTTCTATGGATCCATGGCAGGTCTTGGGCCGGATTCTCAGCAAAGGTTCAGAATGAGATGCCGAAGCGAGACTCCAAAAAGTCTTCCAGCATCCTCCAGCTACGAAAGCACGACGCCAACCATTTTTGCTGGACCATTCAAGTAGACAAGGCAAAGACGTCTTTATTTTATGCGGGTAAGATCGGGTAACCCCATTTGGTTCAAGTCAAAACAATTTTTGGACCAACTCCAACAGAAATGGCAACTGCGATGGGCTCGCCTCTCTGGTGTTTCAACGAACCTCGCAGCCGAGCAGATCATCTTGGCTGTTTGCTGTAGCGGGCTGATGATGCTGATGGATCATGATGGATCAAGATTCGAACATCGACAAGCTGCGTTTGTGTTTTTCGACATGGCTTCGATATTTCAAGAGTTGCACAATGGAGAGCACACCTCCTGATATGAAGTAGACACTGAGAAGGATTTCTTGCTCTCCATGGGCTGCAAGTCACCTCAGCGACTGGCAAGTCCTTTGCTTATTACATCTGTGCAACTTCGCTGTCTCTCTGAGTGGAAGTGGGATTGGGGGGGCACCAAACAAACATCAAACTACAAAGCATGGGTCGGGCGAGTGAAAAGACAGAGCAAAAGACAAAGCTGTTGCACTCCGCTTTCCCAGACTATCACTCATCCGCAAAGACTGCGTGTTCCGGTTGATGCCATGGGAGCTGGACTGCTGAATAATCCCCATCAAAACGTACCAAAAACGGTTTGGGCCACTGCCACTGTTCTTTGGAGAGCCCATCTTGCCGCAAGCAGAGTCCCACTGCACATCTTACTTGCAAAATCTTGCAAATGAGCTACCAATCAGTCGCATCTCTTCTGGGTCCTGAAAGTTCAAGGAGAACCGCAAGGTCGACATGCTGAATTCATGATGTTCGCCCGTGTCTTTTGAAGCTGTGATTTCGCAGTGTAACCTTTGACCTTCGTGCCTTCCAGCCACACAACTATTCAAAGAGTTCAAAGAGTTCACATCAAACCTGATCATCAGGTCACTATCAGTTGCCGAGTGCAGCTCCTTCGAATTGAAGACCATGTCAACCTTTGTGCCATCACCCCTCAGGGCAAGGCCCTTGCATCGGCTGAAATCCTGAGATCAGACTTGCACCGGATCGGACTCCCCCATAGTTTCGCGATCGGACATGCCGCATTTTTGGGGTTGAAATTTGTAGGCCAAACCTCCCCCCATTTCCTTGGATGATCGGCTTTAAAAAATCTGATTGCATCTTTTTGTGCTAAAGATACCGTCAATTTACACAACCTGTCCGCAAGAGGCAATTTATTTGAACCAAGAGGCAAACGACATTGCCTCAGTTTCGGCAGCACGCATCATATTGGCAAGAAATGATCGCGTTGCACAGTCTGACTGATGGACAAAGACAAAAAAACTAAACCATACGAAACCCTTTTCTACTTATTCCTTCAGAATCCTTCAGTCCTCTGCCTTAAACTCAACATACTGACATAGGTAATCTCTTGAATTTCATGATCTTTCTGACTGCACAGCTATACACCTCCACCCTGCCCCTTCTTTTGCAGTGCAGGCGCAAGAGCCTTACTTCGAGGAGCACATGACGCAGCAAGTGCATAACCTGAAAACTGAGATCCCTGGGATTCGGTGCATCCACTTACAACCTCGTCCTGATTTTTAAGGAGTGTGTGGTCGAAAATCTTGGAATTCACTTATATATCATGGGTCATGACTGATGTCCCCAACATCACCCAACCAAAATCGGTACATGGTCTATAATGGCTACTATAAGGTGATGTCCAATATACCCAAAATGGGACAGTTACCAACCCCTGTATATCTTCTCCCCAAGTATCAAGTCCGATAGACAATGGAATTGAATGGAATTGAAGCATTCAAACAAAAAGAACGACCGTCCGTATCCGTCCGTGGCTAGAAACTCCATATCTATACAGGGTGGCACAGCACTTTTTGGATTCACGTTGAAAATTTCTAGGATTTTCTATCAACCATCATCCACTGGTCCCAACTGTTGGGCCATTGGGGTCGTTGAGGCCGTTGGGAGCCAAGTAACCACCGTTGGGCAGCCAAGCTCCACGAGTTGAGGCAGGCCCTATGGCCCGCGCAGGGCCTGGCAGATTGGGAGAGATGAATGATAGTATGCAATAGGCGCTAGATGACACATACACACACATCCCCATACACACACATATACAGTACATATATACATATGTATATATATATGTATATGTATATACATATGTATGTATATATATATATATATTATATACACATATGTATATATGTATATGCAATGCCATGTATATATATATCATTATATCATGCAATTTTACATGCACATATGATCACATATGATTGATTGGATATCCAATGGGTCTGAGGTTTGTGATTGATTTGATCGGATATCCAATAGGGAATCCCGCAAACCGCAAACCATCAGAAACTGCAGTTTCCAGACAAACTTGAACATGTGTAAGTCTGAAAACACCACTCCTCTCACAATAGTTGATTCTCATACAACAAATGTTTGTCTCAGTCGCGAACCAATCGCCGATCAATCGCGATGCAGGGTTTTACAATCACGGATGTTGAAATATACATGCCCTTTCATAATTCTTAGACGTGCATTTACAATTGGCTCCCATATGATATATCCAAACATCTCAAGGCTGAGCTAGTCAACGACCCATGGCCTGAAAGGGCGCTGGCCAACGCCAGCTTTTTGCGCGTCTCATCATCTGCTTCTTTGGTGGTCACCTGTGGCAAGGCTGACCTGTGGATCCTTTGGGTTGTGGATGATTGCCGACAATGGTCTATAGATGACTGTAGGAGGGAAGATATTTAGGTATGATAAGATATAACGGTATGGCAAACGCTGCAAAACAAGTAGTGATACACAGAAATCACACAGCCTAAGGCAAACAAGCGTGAAGTTAGGACTGGAAACGCTGGAATCTAGCGGCTTCAAACATGCGCAGCTCTTCGTAGCACCTAGACTCTAGACTTACAGGGCTCGTTTGCCATCGTTTGTCCTTGTGGATCACCTGCATGCAGTTCGTTCCGTTCAGCAAATCCAAGAGTAAACAGAGACAACCAGTATGTCCAAAGTCGAGAGATACCAAATAACATCAAATTTACAAGGACCAAAATAACGCGGCCACTACACAACACGTCCTTGAAAACGGTAAGCCAATGGCAAAGCCAGTGGCAAAGCCAGTGGGAACCCGGAGGCCTCACAGTGCCCGGTGACATCAAGCTGCAACACCAGCGTCAGCTGACGATCAGGCACCTTGCACTTGGAAGTTGCTGCATGACATGGCCTTGATGGGACCAAAATCCGATGAAACATTGCATCATCTATCAAAATTATCAGACTGAGGCAGTCTGTGGGGTACAAACTGATCTGAACACAAACATGCATTCTTACTTCCTACTGTACTGACATTTCCAAATGGCACCTTTGCATGGATGCATTGAAGTGTGCTTTGTCTTCCAGAACAGATACGGCAATAATTTGCAATCGTCGACCATCTACTTCCCTAGAACTCAAAAAACCGAAGCTGCTGAACTTCGAGCCGATTTCAGCCCTGCCTTCTTGGGAGTGAAAATTGCCACCAGGTATTCCTTGCGCATTGCGTGTGGGATGGCATGGCATGACACGTGACACATGTGTGGCAAGTGTAGTCAACACCTGTCAAATGCCACAGCTGTGGGACATCATAGCAATTCATAGTCATAGCCATGGATGCTGCGTTCTAAGTTTCTGAACTCAAATAGGATTAACAGCCCCCAACTAGATAGTAAACTCCCTCGAAAATAATGGTGGAATGTGGGGGGCTATTGAATACATTTGACTACAAGGACAGGGGTTTCCAACGGTTTTCCTTCATTTCTGACCTATTTTGGGGCCCTCAAAAAGCGGTGCGTTTGCCTCCAGTGCCCTTTGTCATCTGAGCCTCTCCTGATCTCTCCTGGTACAAATCCCAAGCCCATCCCATGTCCCTTTCAACGAGGAACTCCGGCAGGCAGCGGCTTGCTATGAGGAATTTCCTCCACCAGCTCCCGCACGGGCCACAGGTGGCTGCGAAGAACTTCCGCTTGGGGTTTTCCATCCTCCAGGGGCCCATAAAGGGCGAAGGACAACCTCGGGACGGGTCTCAAGATGTCTCAAGTGGGTCACAAGCCGAAAACTGTGAAGCTTCAAGACTTGCAACCTTCATAACTTTTACTGAAAGTGGGGATTCCTTGTAGCCAATCTGCAGCTATCGCCAAAGGTTGCCCCTGATTACAACTTTGAATTGGTGAAACCTGTAACTTACAGAGTTTTGGCTGAACTTGGAGGATCCATGCCTGAACATGCTTGAGCTGCTGCCATGTAGCTGCGTATAAGGAGGTGCGCCTGTCCGGATTTGGTTTCGCAGTCAACAAACTCAACCATGGCTGGCGAAGGATTTCCATTCATTTCCATGTCCAGTTTGGAGCACAGTGTATAAACTGAAGGAGCATCCAGCAGAAACTACAAAAACGGATGCACACTGGTACGAACCAACTACGCAATTACATCACATGTCCCCTGTGTCCCCCTCGGTGCGACGTTGGTTCATCTTCAGCTTTCCCAAAGGCCTTGCATCCGCTCGTCCTGTTGAAAAAGTGTGATGAAACCTTTCTTGATCGGTGAGGAGCTTCGAATGGACACCACCTGTCTACACCTCACTGCGCTCTTGTCTCCGAGACGCAATTGAAGGACAGAAACTGTGAGGACCGAAGGACTGAAGCGACATTGCGGGCCATTCATTGGCTGCTAAAGTGAGCAAATACTTGTTGTCATAAATTGGTGCACTGTCCAGCAATCAAAACCATTCAAAACCAACAAAGTAAACCTCTCGATCATCAGTTGCACGGAAAGTATATACAAGTGTATATACAGTGATCTCTGCAATGGCTTCAAGATTACACGATGCTACTCTACGTAAGCCTGTGCAGTGACCCCAAAGGAAAAGGAGGGGAGCACACGGCAGTAAAAGGTATCTAAAGGGGAGCTGCATGAATCAGTAACACCAAACAAAAAAAGAAGAAGAAACGAGCGCCAAGTAAACCTCTGATTTTGCAAACCTGACACAAACACAGTCACATAAACCCGGAATTGCTACAAGCACCGTACTTAAGTCACATCAGGCGGGAAAAGTCACATCATCCCCATGGCACGGCGGCGATACAGAAAAGTCACATCAGCAGTGGAAAGTCACATCAGGGAAGAAGAATCACCATGGCACAGCCTGTTTCATCTACAATTGGAGATTTAGTTAAAAGTAGCCGAAGCATTGCGCACAGCGATGATTTTGAAGGGCACAAGTTAATACGACCAAACTCTCGGCAGCTAATCCTATTGGATTTGAATATATTATATTGATGTCCCTCGTCGCGTGACGAAATCAAACCCTTATTGGTACAGCCTCAAATTTCTTGCAATGCAAATGGGTTAGCGGTAGCAAATCCTATTGGCAAGCAAGCAAGCAAGCAAGCAAGCAAGCAAGCAAGCAAGGCAAGCAAGGCAAGCAAGGCAAGCAAGGCAAGGCAAGGCAAGGCAAGGCAAGCAAGGCAAGGCAAGGCAAGGCAAGGCAAGGCAAGGCAAGGCAAGGCAAGGCAAGGCAAGGCAAGGCAGGCAAGGCAGGCAGGCAAACAAGCGCGCACGCACGCAAGCAAGCAAGCAAGCAAGCCAGCCAGCAAGCAGCAAGCAAGCAAGCAACAAGCAAGCAAGCAGCAGCAGGCAAGAAGCAGCAGCAGCAAGCAGCAGCAGCAAGCAACAGCAAGCAGCAGCAAGCAGCAGCAGGTAAGCAGCAGCAAGCAGCAAGCAAGCAAGCAAGCAGCAACCAGCGTTTGCCCCCTTGAAAGAATGATCAAATATGTATAAGTTTTAAAAATCAACGCAATACAAAAATCGAAGTTTTTCCAGGCGCACGGCCTCCCGATAAGGCCTTTACGAGCTAGTACTTTTCAAAAAAGAATCAGCGTCGCCACGTCGCCATTGTTCGATGCCCCACTTGTGACAGTCCAAGGGACATGTCCGTCCCATCAGTGGAGAGCATGTTGCGTGTGGTGGACCAGGAATCGCTTAGAAACGCCACACCCACGGAGCTGAAGTGGCTCCTTAGGGACATGAAGATTCACTATGGTTCACTTGCATGGGAACCAGAAATGCTGGCATCACACACAGATATATATATATATAGCAATATAGTATATCATATATAATGAATTATATAATGATATATAATGATGTCTATATAATGTTTGAGGGTGTTGGGAAACTGCAATGCTCGCATCTGAACTCGTGTTGGAATGGCCCATCCTCCCATCCCCAAACATTCTTTTGGGGTCTGGCACTGAGAGCTCAGGCTGAGTCCATGGCAATAGTGCTGATATTGGAAATGATGTGAAATGATAAGCTCCCTATTGGCACTTCGATTTCTCGGGAACTGATGAGGTGTATCCAATTTTTCCCCAACTGACAATGGAATTTGGGTGACTGACTTAGGGTGACCTTCCAGACCTTGAACATCTTTGAAGTGCCCAGTTTCAGGAAGTCTCGGTAGCACATCCAGAACTCGCCATCATTGGCATCGAAGCTAGGCTTTGGCGTTACAGCATCCTTCATGGCCTGCGTCCACAAGCTACCTGGACGCCGCGGATCTTCATGGTCTCAACATCTGGTGGTGAGGAAATATCAACACCAAAGACATCTTAAGACTCCCCCAGATCTCTGCAAATGGTGGTCACTTGAAATGTCATTTCTAGCATTCGGAATCCAACGTTTTGCCAACCCATTGGCCCTTGGCCAACAACTCCAAGCTGTCCAGCTAATGTCGAGTGGCTCTTGTCACTCCAATCACCCGTCCACTCATGGTCGCCCCAGGGGTTTCGGAGACGCAACAGTCTCACACCATTCGCTTCGTGTGCCGAAAGCAATGTATAGGCATGGCCAGGGATGAGGCCCGACAATGGGATCTGCGACTTGTCACCTGAGATTTCTGCGACGAAAAGCCATACAAAAGCAGCGTTGCGAGGTGATTATCACTAATGAAACCACTAACAGAGTGGTTTTGTTAGTAACTAGTAGTGGTTTCAATCTTTAGGATATTATCCATACATACAAAAACCTGAGTTAGGATTATCACTATTGAACCCACTAACAGAATCTAACTAAGCTTTCTGACACTGGCACCTCCTGTTCACATGGAGGGTTTCGATGGCATCTATGAATCTTGGCTCACAGAAAAAAGGTTGTGGAGATACTACCAGAAAGATTCACATATTTCAAGCCTCCCTGTCCTCTAGGGGTAGCACTATCAGTTCCTATCAGTTCCACTAGATCATAATATATATATATATATATACACAGTACACATTATATACAGTTTATATACTAGATATTTTACACACACACATCTATAAACATGGAATATAATTGCACACCAGTTATGCTGCCATATGCTGCCAACCTCTCTCCAAGCCTAGTGACCTTTGGTAAAGCTATCTGAGCCAGGGGTCCCAGCTACCATCAGATAGCCCGCCTGATCATATTTGCACCTGGGCGCAAGGGGCACCAAAGGGCGCAAGCAGTTGAACCATGGATAAATGAAAAATATAAAAATGAATGAATAATATATGCATAATATATAAATATCTAATATATGAATAATATATATATATATTATATTTATATTATCTAAGTATAAAATATGGAAACCAACTGCACCAAATGGAAACCAGGCGCAGCATTGAAAAGAACTTGTCCTTAGCGATGAGACCATCGGGATGCTTCTCTGTCTCCAAGTGATACCTGCGAGCCACAGAAATCCCACAGCTACCCTGGGATACCCTGGGTACATTGCGATTGAGGTGGTCCCAACCATTGTCACCACATCCGCATACTCTTAAATTGATAACATGAACTTAGCCGCTAAGTTTGCGCATGTCACTGCAATTCATAATTACAGTGAAGATGTATACAACTTCAAAAGTATATACAACATTTTGTAATTTCTTACTTTCTTTCATTCTATTTTGAAAATAGTTCTCCACCGAGCTACTCTTTGCCCGCTGCTCCAAGCAAGTCCATCAGCGCACGATACCTGCGGACCAAAGAACAAGCCTACCCTCTGGTAATGGCTGACATAGCTATTGAAAATGGCCATTTATAGTGGATTTTCCCATTGAAAATGGTGATTTTCCATAGCTATGAATCAGCCTCGCACATGATTTGGACCTTCAGCTGCTTACAGGATCTTGCAAATAAGACTAAAGACGTTGTGCTGCTACTGCGCTGCTACTTTCAACATCCCCGACGATCTTCAGCTGAAAACTTTTAGCTTCGGGAACACATTTCTGACCGTGTGGATTGAATTCCATCGAAACCCACTGCAGAAACTGAACGTTCATGGTGCCCATGGTCAGAGAATATAAAGACAAGAATGCCACACTATTCATAGACTATGCTACACCTGTCTCCAGTGCTTCCAGACCAGTGATATCCAGTGATATACCAGTGATATACCAGTGATATCACGAGCCGCTCCCATGACGCAAGTTACGGCATACCACTTTCGATTCGTTCATAGCAGCCATGCAGCTTGGCCTTGGTCAGGCAAAATTAGTAACGCTTAGATAAACTGGTTGTGCGGCGTTGGACCTCAGCAAATACTTGTATAAAATTCTATAGTATTATAGATTACTACATTAATCTACATTATCATAATGTTATAATATCAGTCATCTATAGACACCTTGACTCTACTCGGACGTGTGCATTCTAACAACTCATCAAAGACACGAACCACCCTTCAGTGATTTTGTCCGGAAATGGATGAAAGTTGGATATCTCCCCACAGCCAGGTGGGACAAAACCACCTGGCCCAGCTGGCCCTGCAAGGTTTGTCAAGTGGCCCAGGCTTTTTCCAAGAGCATGACCCACAGCTCATTTTGATTGCGGCCTCCCAGCATCCATAAATGCCGTAAAATGCAGTAGAATGCATTTCAAAGCAGTCTGTGTCGCAATAGATGTAATAGATCAGGATTGGAAATGGGATGCAACGGGAACTGACACTGGGAGAAATGCAAGCAAGCATTCAATATATTAAATACTATATATGAATATATAATTATATAATGTTTTATACTGCGATCATCTGCGATCTGATTGTTCCCCTCACAAAAATGCGCAAATGGTGTTTGGGCCAAACACATTCTAATTCTGCACACTGTGTCACCTGCGCAGAACTTCGGCATGCCGACACGCCTTGAACATCAACATGAGCATAACATGGCAGCCCGCTGTTGGGAGAACACGGAAAAAAGTCATCCACAACAATGGATGTTGGTCGTCCATTCTTGAAGCATTTGATCTCCTTGGTGCATGCCCGGTGAATCCCGGCGACTTCATGATCAACGACTTCAATCAAATGGACATCTGCTCTTACCCTCTGGTAAATAAACATAGACCCTGAAAATCACCAATTTTTTAATGGAAACTAGTCTTCCAACCCCTATCTGCCAGGGTCTATGTTAATTTACCAGAGGGTAGAATCTCTAAAAAGCGGTTCAGGTTTGGACAGGGAGGGATGGGCTCAACTAAAATCTCAGCCAAGCTTCATACACGCCATGCTTGTTCACTTTGGGATCACCAAGCAATCGGCGAATTAGGTCAGGATCCTCCGCCACAGCTGCCAGTGCAGCCAGAAACCAACAGTCGCCCAAAGCTCCCTGCTTGATGTCGGAGGGCAAAATGTCGTTGGTGAAAACCTGAAAACTGCCTGCACCAAAATGGCATCATTTGGCACATGACAAACCTCATGTCACAACCAAAAAACAATAAAAAACACCCAGCTAGCAACTCAACAACACCGCTAGCGTATTGTAAATTAGATCATTAGTTGTCATTCTAATGCATTCAAACATTCTGATTACTGATTAATTAGTATCATCAGCTGTGTGCCATGCAAAAGGTCACCAATTTCCTTGGCGGAACCCCTTCTCCTTGAGCCATGGCGCCTTTACAGAAGTCCTCTGGGCGCTTCCACATCACTGCTGGTTGGTCATTGCTGGACTTCTGGAATAAGGATTCATCACAGGGCATGAAATCTGCATCAACAAACCTCGGCATATGGCAAAACCAATGCAACATTATGAACAACTAAACATCAACTGGGCCCGAAAGGCCCCTTCAAGGTCTATGTTGGAGCAAGGTCCGGGTTTTAAGACCCGTACTTGGGATGAACACGTTCATTTTCTTACACCCGGTTGTGGGGTCATTTGGTGAGCTGAAATGTATCTATCCTCTTGTCCCGTCACTCAGTAGCAGCAGGCATTGGAGATTGAAGTTCAACACGGGCTTCTACCAATGTTATTTTTGGCTCCAGCAGTGCGGGTTCGGGATGAAGCGGGGCCCTGTGCGGAGGACTCCTAACCCAACATGTTGCCTCACTTGTCAAAGCCATCATGAAGGATATAGTGCCATTCGCATCAGACCAAGACATATCAAGACACTCAAGAGCCCAACTTGGGCCCCTGGCTACCATACCTGTCCAAAGCGCTACACATCCAGCCAAGCGTCTTGGAGATACCAGCCCTGGAACAAGCATCCTGGCAGGAAGCTTCAAATTCCCAACATTGGCCGCAGCTCACTGGTCTGTCGGGACTAGTCAGTCAAGAGCCATCGTGACTGATGTGTGTCTGTCCTTGATCTCAGAGGCCGTCATCCGAGAGGAAGTGATGCCTTGTTGCTCCAGCTCAGTGGCGAGTTCCCTCCGCCTGTGCGATATTTTGCGGCATGACGATGTGATGAAATATGATATATATGATATAACCATATATGGACCATATAAAATCTGCTATTGATATACGTAGGTTCAATCTTGAAATCACCAACCTGGAATCATGGATCCCCACCACGTTCCATGCATTGCCTCTGCTGCTCTGCACTGGTAAGCTTCTGTAGTTCTTCTCTTTTTACTTGCTGCGGTTCCCAGTTGAAGGCCATGCTAAGCCTCGGGTTGAGCGCCCACGAGACTGGGCCAGAAACTGAGCACCATGAGACGAAATTCGCCATGTCCAGGTCCAAGTTCCAGTTAAAGTTATGGTAAACAAAACTCCTGCGATGTCCTCAGCATTCCTTGCAGCCGTGTCAGTCACATGCTTTGGTGGGCCAGCTATGGCCAGCCGAGCGTCCTGCTTGACTGGCGATGGTCTACCTGGCATGGATCCCCTCAAGCCGAACCCCATCGGCTTAGCCTACAGACTCTCTCTCTCTCTCTCTTGCCTATTTATAGTTGAGATTAGTTGAGGGAATTGACAAAGGCCACAACTGCTAGGTCTAGTGCTATGGCCCTGAACCAAGTCTGCTGGGCTGGGACGTGACCTCTACTGTGGAGACTGTGGAAGTGCGGATGGTGCAGGTGCTGAAGACTCCAAGAACTTGCCCAGAGCTGTCCGGTGCCTGCCGAAGTTCACAAATATCTGTGTCAGCTGCAGCAGCTGCCAGCACCTGAGTGTCCAATGCTGCGACAGGTGCTGATGATTCGGTAGCCATGGCAGCTTTGACGCTAAGGATGATGTCTGAAAATAGGGGGTCCCTAAGATAAATGCCTCTTATGTGTGCCATATTGGCTGTATGCCACACTTTCAGACCATTATATCTCATATTGATTTGCAGCCCAAGAACCGTGCAGGTCTTTGCGCCTCGGCTCCCTTCAGGTTTCGCAAAGTCCTGCCAGAAACAGGCGGAAACTGTCCACCTGGCAATGTGTTGCTGGGATCTCTCAGTCACAGCGGAACGGGAACCGTCTAGACGGTCCAGATTGGTGGAGGCACCAATGTTCACAGTGAACTTCATGTCCGACAGCTTCTTGTTGCTGATGCAAAGCCTGCTGGTGCAACCCCAACTGACTGGAGCTGGATTTTCTGGCACCTGCTCTGAGAGCAGTTTGTAAGAGGAGTTCAAACTACGGGATCTATCAGACATCTCAGACTGTTAGAGATGCAAGCATGCGTCAACAACGTGAAAACCCTTGGAATGGTACGTATGCACGCATGAGAAAATTCAATCAATATTCACATGAATTAGCATGCAGTTGGAAAATGCAAATGCAGCATACCTGCTCAAATTTACGGTATGCATTGCAAATAAGAAGCTGTAATGCGGCGTTTGAATCAGTCCATTTCTTGAGCAGGATGATGCCCTCCTCGGGAACAAGTGAAACATAGTGAAACGATCAGCTGGCTTTGCACGGCTTTGGAAACCTGGCAGAACTGTTTTGCGCAAAATGTATTACCATGTATTACCCCTAGGCACAAGTACTAAGTAGCATCGTATGGTCTGTTAGTGCTAGTCGGTGCATACACATGAGCAGCACGACCCAAAAAGAAGTCTCAGTCAGTAGTACCCAAAATGCTGCACCTTGCCATACCTTGCGACTAGTACAAAATCCCACAAGATTTTCCAAGTCTCCGCCAATTGCTGCTTCTGCCAGTCAGCATGCGCTTTCGCAGCATCATCAGCATCTGTTTCTGCGCTGGTGCTTCCACTTTGCCCATCCACCGGTGTCTTGTTGCTCAAGGGTCTCCTCGTCCCAAGGTTGGATCAAACATGGCAGAAAGATTCGTGGTTTGGGGATGTTTGGGATATGCTGTATGCCATTGTAACTCCATTGATCTCCATATTGTACTTCCTAATAATTTGAGGACCCATGGGGACCCCCATAAGGCACCCAAAACCCAAGGGCTCTCGCAGCTGAGCAGCTCTACAGGAGCTGCTTTGCTTTCTGGTGCTTGCTCCACACCTGCCGCATTGCAACCATGGCAGGAGCCATTTTCAACCAGGATCCATTCGAAACATGCAGGTCGCTTGGGGGTCATCTCCAACAGAATGTGGTCAGCTGGGCCTCCGGTGTCCTGGCCGTGTGACCTTGGTCATTGAAGAGCATGCCATCACCGTAGAACGCTGTTCTGTTGCTTGACATGCTTCACTTACCCATGACTCCTCCGAGGGTTTCAAATGTTTCAAGATGAAGTCCTAGAAGTCAAATTGGGTTTGCCCCTACATTGGGTCGATTGTCATCATTTCCACATCAACATTGCCATATTGTGGAGTTGAACTCCCAATTATAGAACCAACATCAACCCAAATATACCCAAATCATGTTGTTGCTTGCCCTCTGGTAAACTAACATAACTATGGAAAATCACCATGTTTAATGGGTAAATCCACTATAAATGGCCCATTTTCAATAGCTATGTAACAAATTACCGGAGGGTAATTGTATCCCTGTCCCCATTAAAGTCATGCTGAGCCCCCAGCTCGTTGTCCACCGAGCCTGGCTCCCCCGGCGATTCCGGGGGCTCCGAGAAGCTGACGGCGCGCTTCACAGAGGGAGGTCGGGAGGGCCTGCCCAGTGGCCCAGTGCATCCCGGTCACAGTGGGTCTGGGTAACTGTAACTGTTATAGTTGATGTGGGAAACCCAAGAATAAACCTCCAATTTGGGATGGTGTTTATATAACATATATACAACATGACACGACCATATACCATCTATTTACATCTTACCATGTGAGCAGGCATCGACCAAGTCGATTGCCATTATTGCCATTGGCCGGGTGATCAAACACGAGTACTGGCAGCTAGGTCCTTTTCGCCGTCTTAACTGCCACAATAAGTGGAGCAGGTTGACATCTGATTACAATCACAATCAATCTATATATAACTGATAAAATTGGGGTTGGTGTAGACTGTAATGTTGGGTTTGCCACATTATATATACAGAGATAAAATAGTATTCCAACGCTATTCCGTTGTGTTCTGTTCCTGGCAGTTTTAGGGGCGGCATTTTTTGCGACGCGCAAACCGAAACGGAGTGCAGAATCTGGTTTGCTTCACTGAAAAAAATACGTTGGCCTTGCACTAGAAGTAATCCCGAGATTGTCAGCAAAACGATGGGAAAAAACATGAGTACAGGTTCATGAGGAGCAATGATCTCGATGTATGTAATTTGTGTGATTGGTGGACACGTACATCCACCAGATGTAACATGATTTGAATCAGGTTGGCACCTGTGCTTCGACATTCCAAGATATTCCAAGCATTCCATTGGGTCTGTGGTCAATTCCCCAGGCATGTTATTCATCTTTATTAGTCAGGGACATCCAGTTGTAGGGTGAGATCTCCCACAATGAGGATGCATGTAGGGGATACATACCCATCATTTCAATCCTATCCACGCAGCTCAGCTAACGAAACCCATCTGGATGAATATAATATTAAATATAATATTACATACATTCATCCAATCAAATCCATAGAAATCTTTACTTAAATCTGACATATTATGGTGATTCTTTGGGCTTCCCCTTCTTAACATTAGTCAATTCAATGGCCATTTCAGGAACCTAAATTGGAGGTACCTACCATATATAAGGCCTAAGTTTCAGGGAATATCCCCACAAAATATCGCCAAACATATGGTACAGTACCTCCATTTTAGGATCCTGGAATTCCCATTAGTCAATCATCATGGCTGCAAGTCGTTATGATCTGCTGCATCCCCCAGCCCTTTTTTGTTGCTGCCTGTCTTCTCCCTTCAGCGCTGAGCTCAAAGAAGGGTTGGACGCCAATGACCTCTGCATTTCGCAAAACCCCCGGCGTTGAGAAACCACACATTGAAACTATTCGAAACTATTGACATAGTGGTTCCGCAACAGTTAAGCAGCTGGCATTGCAGGCGACACTTCACCTTTTTCAAGTGCTTCTTCTGGAAATGGTTCACTTTCTACGTCTTTGTGCTGTGCAGAATTTCTCATTGATAGTGGGGGTGACCTCAGCCAAGAAGCACACCACATCCAAGATGGCCAAAGATATCAAAACATGATCAAAAGTATGTCACCCAGCAGCAATCTCCGTCGACAATCACAAGCACTCACAACCATGTCAAGCCAGAATCCCAAGGCCATCACGCTCAAGCCACTCTTGCCATAAGATCCGCAAGTATCAAAAGTCTCTCGAATATGTTATGGGACTATACGGCACGATTGTCACCAAAACCAGTGCTGAGAGAGCGACACAGCTTGCGACACATTCCCTTCTCCGTGCACATGTCGTGTTGAATCCCATTCTTCGGGTGCTGTGGCAGGTTCAGCTTCTGCCCTGTGCTGTGCAGGATTTCTCAATGACAGTGGGGACGAGTGAGAAGAACTTGGAGGGTGCTTCGCAGGCAAATAGGGCGACCTCAGCCAAGAAGCACACCACATCAAAGATGACCAAAGATGTCAAAGCATGATCAAAAGATATCAAAAGTATGTCAACCAGCAGTAATCTACGTCGACAATCACAAGCACTCACAACCATGTCAAGCCAGAATCCCGAGGCAATTACGCTCCAGCCACTCTTGCCATAAGATCCATAAGTATCGTAAGTCATAAGTCTCTTGAATCTGCTATGTATATGTGACATGAGCGAAACCAGTGCTGAAAGAGCGACACAGCTTGCGACACATTGCCCTCTCCATGCACATCTCGTGGTGAATCCCATTCTTCCGGTGCTGCGGGAGGTTCAGCGTCTGCTTTGTGCTGTGAGGCACTTCTCATGGACATTGGGGATCGCGTCGACTGAGAAGAACTTGGCGAGTGCCTTGCTTGCATGGCGGACGGCCTCAGCAATGGTCTGAATTTGATTAGATGTGCAGAAAATGCACCGAGTCTGTTTGATCTCTTTGAGCACAAGAATGTACCAAAACAACAACAATATCAAACATGACATACCTATGACATACCTCCCCTGCAAAGAACCATTCATCAATGACAGGCTTTGGCAGTGGCTCATGCCATAAAGCATCATCAATCATTCACAGGCATTCTAGATCAAAAGAAGGCGAAGGGTGCCTCAGTGCCTTGTCCCTGGTGCTTAAAATGTTCAGTGATGTTCATAGATGTTCTAGGCATGCCTAGGACTTGGCCTAAGGACCTTCCATAAGCAGCTGACGCAGGTTTTACTTGATCTTTGTCAAGTGCTTCTTCTTCAGGTGCTGGAGGAGGTTCGCTTTCTGCGCCTTGAAAAGCAGGACTTCTCGCTAAGAGGGACGAGTGAGAAGTTGGAGAGTGCTTCGGAGGCGCAGAATACCTCAGCCGAAAGCTATCACAGAGTACTGAAAGAGCGATCAAAGTCAGGAATGGCAGAGCACATTGAGATAGACAATCAAAGCATATCACAACCATGTCAAGCCAGAATCCCGAGGCAATTACGCTCCAGCCACTCTTGCCATAAGATCCATAAGTATCGTAAGTCATAACTCTCTTGAATCTGCTATGTATATGTGACATGAGCGAAACCAGTGCTGAAAGAGCGACACAGCTTGCGACACATTGCCCTCTCCATGCACATCTCGTGGTGAATCCCATTCTTCCGGTGCTGCGGGAGGTTCAGCGTCTGCTTTGTGCTGTGAGGCACTTCTCATAGACATTGGGGATCGCGTCGACTGAGAAGAACTTGGCGAGTGCCTTGCTTGCATGGCGGACGGCCTCAGCAATGGTCTGAGTTTGATTAGATTAGATGTGCAGAAAATGCACCGAGTCTGTTTGATCTCTTTGAGCACATGAACGTACCAAAACAACAACAATATCAAACATGACATACCTATGACATACCTCCCCTGCAAAGAACCATTCATCAATGACAGGCTTTGGCAGTGGCTCATGCCATAAAGCATCATCAATCATTCACAGGCATTCTAGATCAAAAGAAGGCGAAGGGTGCCTCAGTGCCTTGGCCCTGGTGCTGAAAATGGTCAGTGATGTTCATAGATGTTCTAGGCATGCCTAAGGCCTGGCCTAAGGACCTTCCATAAGCAGCTGACGCAGGTTTTACTTGATCTTTGTCAAGTGCTTCTTCTTCAGGTGCTGGAGGAGGTTCGCTTTCTGCGCCTTGAAAAGCAGGACTTCTCGCTAAGAGGGACGAGTGAGAAGTTGGAGAGTGCTTCGGAGGCGCAGAATACCTCAGCCGAAAGCTATCACAGAGTACTGAAAGAGCGATCAAAGTCAGGAATGGCAGAGCACATTGAGATAGACAATCAAAGCATATCACAACCATGTCAAGCCAGAATCCCGAGGCAATTACGCTCCAGCCACTCTTGCCATAAGATCCATAAGTATCGTAAGTCATAAGTCTCTTGAATCTGCTATGTATATGTGACATGAGCGAAACCAGTGCTGAAAGAGCGACACAGCTTGCGACACATTGCCCTCTCCATGCACATCTCGTGGTGAATCCCATTCTTCCGGTGCTGCGGGAGGTTCAGCGTCTGCTTTGTGCTGTGAGGCACTTCTCATGGACATTGGGGATCGCGTCGACTGAGAAGAACTTGGCGAGTGCCTTGCTTGCATGGCGGACGGCCTCAGCAATGGTCTGAATTTGATTAGATGTGCAGAAAATGCACCGAGTCTGTTTGATCTCTTTGAGCACAAGAATGTACCAAAACAACAACAATATCAAACATGACATACCTATGACATACCTCCCCTGCAAAGAACCATTCATCAATGACAGGCTTTGGCAGTGGCTCATGCCATAAAGCATCATCAATCATTCACAGGCATTCTAGATCAAAAGAAGGCGAAGAGTGCCTCAGTGCCTTGTCCCTGGTGCTGAAAATGGTCAGTGATGTTCATAGATGTTCTAGGCATGCCTAGGGCTTGGCCTAAGGACCTTCCATAAGCAGCTGACGCAGGTTTTACTTGATCTTTGTCAAGTGCTTCTTCTTCAGGTGCTGGAGGAGGTTCGCTTTCTGCGCCTTGAAAAGCAGGACTTCTCGCTAAGAGGGACGAGTGAGAAGTTGGAGAGTGCTTCGGAGGCGCAGAATACCTCAGCCGAAAGCTATCACAGAGTACTGAAAGAGCGATCAAAGTCAGGAATGGCAGAGCACATTGAGATAGACAATCAAAGCATATCACAACCATGTCAAGCCAGAATCCCGAGGCAATTACGCTCCAGCCACTCTTGCCATAAGATCCATAAGTATCGTAAGTCATAAGTCTCTTGAATCTGCTATGTATATGTGACATGAGCGAAACCAGTGCTGAAAGAGCGACACAGTTTGCGACACATTGCCCTCTCCATGCACATCTCGTGGTGAATCCCATTCTTCCGGTGCTGCGGGAGGTTCAGCGTCTGCTTTGTGCTGTGCAGGAGTTCTTGTGGACACTGCTCGCCTGACAGCTGTTCGCTCGGCAAAGTATACTGAACAATGAGCAGTTCCTTCAAGAAGATCTATATAAACCATTATAAACCCAAGTTTTGGACACATCTGAGTGCGAACATTTTTGTTGGTTCTGGATCCTAGTTCTATTGGCAAAATATCAAAACACCAAAAGATATCACATAGGATATCACATAGGATATCACAAGATATCAAAAGATATCATAAGAAATCAAAAGGTATCAAAGGATATCATAGGATATCAAAAGAAATCATAAAATATCATCGTATACCAAAGGATATACATAATAGGATATCAAAAGATATCATAGGATACCGAAAGATCTCATAGGATATCAAAAAATATCATAGGATATCATGAGATATCAAAGGGTATCATAAGATATCATAAGATCCGGGTTCTTCAAAAAAACAGCCATGCTCCTACATGTGGTCACATCACACCTGATCCCAAGCTTGAACAAATTCACTTTTGGATTTCCCAAACCTCAATCCAAACGCATTCTCATCTTCAAAGCTGCTACCCACCAAACAAAGACGCAACAGATTTGTTTTACTTGGTTCATGGATGTGCAAACGCAAGCTTGAACAAATTCCCTTTTGCACGTGCCAAAACCTCAATCCAAACACACTTTCATCTTCACAGCTGCTACCCACAAACAAAGAAGCAACATTGCAGCATTTGCTCCGCATGTGGGCAAAAATTGGAGATCAGAAGCTGTGCGTGTTGCATGGTAGCATGATGTAGAATGTAACTCCACGCCTCCAGAAGCAGAATTGCAGCGCTCTGCTGCTGAAAATATAAGGGGGCACGGCACAAACATCGTGTTTTTGCACAGTGCACGTACAGTGCACGTACAGTGCACGCTACAGTGCACGCCACAGTGCGCAGCCACAAAACGGTGTAAATACCAAGTATTTTCCCAAAAATGATGAGAAAACACGAAAAAAATGTTTTTGTAAATTGTCAAAAAATGCTAACCCCATGGTATTTAGACCGTTTTGTGGCCGTGCACTGGACCGTGCACTGGACCGTGCACTGTGCGTGCACTGTACGTGCGCTGCGCAAAACACGCAGTTTGTGCAATTCTGCTTCTGGAGGCGTGGAGGCACAGTCTTTGTTCGTGGGTAGCAGCTGTGAAGACGAAAGTGCGTTTGGATTGGGGTTTTGGCACGTGCAAAAGGGAATATGTTCAAGCTTGCATTTGCACAGCCAGAAAAAAAATCTTGTGCTTCTTTGCTGGGTAGCAGCTTTGAAGATGAGTGTGTGTTTGGATTGAGGTTGTGGCAAGTGCAAAAGGGAATTTGTTCAAGCTTGTGTTTGCACATCCATAAACCGGAAACTCTTTCCCGGACTGAGTCCGGGTTCTTCACAACAAACAGCCATCCTATCAAACTCATTGCGAAGAAACTTGCATGCCCCTTTTCCCCCAATTCAATGTTGTTACGTCGCTTTGCTTGGAAAGGCCGTCAAAAAAAAACAGCCATTTCGGTTCGGATGCCGGCATGCATTAGGCAACAACATTGATCAAGGGGGCGCGGGGGGATCAGGTGTGATGTGACAACATGTAGGAGGACGGCTGTTTTTTTCTGACGGACCCGGTATCATAGGATATCATAGGATATCATAAGATACCAAAGGATATCAAAAGATATCATAGAATATCATAAGAAATCATAGGAAATCATAGGATATCATAGGATAGCAAAGGATATCATAAGAGATCATAGGATATCATAAAAAATATCATAGGATATCATAAGATATCAAAAGATATCATAGGATATCATAAGATATCATAGGATATCATAAGATATCATAGGATATCATAGGATATCATAGGATATAAAAAGATATCATAGGAGATCATAGGATATCATAAGATATCATAGGGTATCATAAGATATCATAAGATATAGGATATCATAAGATATCATAGAAAATCATAGGATATCATAAGATATCATAATCTATCATAAGAAATCAAGAGATACCAAAAGATATCCAACGATATCACAAGATATCAAAAGATATCATACGCTATCAAAAGAAATCATAGGATATCATAAGATATCATAAGATATCATAGGATATCATAAGATATCATAGGATATCATAAGATATCATAGGATATCAAAGGGTATCATAAGAGAAAATAGGATATCATAAAAATATCATAGGATATCATAGGATATCATAAGAAAACATAAGGTATCATAGGATATCATAAAATATCATAGGATATCATAGGATATCATAAGGTATCATAGGATATCATAAGAAAACATAAGGTATCATAGGATATCATAAAATATCATAGGATATCATAGGATATCATAAGGTATCATAGGATATCATAGGATATCATAAGATATCATAGGATATCATAAGATATCATAAGATATCATAGGATATCATAAGATATCATAGGATATCATAAGATATCATAGGATATCATAGGATATCAAAGGATATCATAAGAGATCATAGGATATCATAAAATTATCATAAGATATCATAGGGTATCATAAGATATCATAGGATATCATAGGATATCATAAAATATCAAAGGATATCATACGATATCATAGGATATCATAGGATATCATAAGAGATCATAGGATATCAAAGGATATCATAGGATATCATAAGATATCATAAGATATCATAGGATATCATAAGATATCATAGGATATCATAGGATATCAAAGGATATCAGAAGATATCAAAAGATATCAAAAGATATCATAGGATATCATAAGATATCAAAGGATATCATAGGATATCATAGGATATCATGGGATTTCATAGGATATCACAGGATATCAAAAGAGATGATAGGATATCGTAAAAATATCATAGGATATTATAGGATATCATTAGATATCAAAAACACATCATAGGATATCATAAAATATCATAGGATATCAAAGGATATCATAAGATATCATAGGATATCATAGGATATCATAAGATATCATAGGATATCATAGGATATCATAAGGTATCATAGGATATCATAGGATATCATAAGATATCATAGGATATCATAAGATATCATAAGATATCATAGGATATCATAAGATATCATAGGATATCATAAGATATCATAGGATATCATAAGATATCATAGGATATCATAAGAAATCATGATATCATAGGATATCAAAGGATATCATAAGAGATCATAGGATATCATAAAATTATCATAAGATATCATAGGGTATCATAAGATATCATAGGATATCATAGGATATCATAAAATATCATAGGATATCATACGATATCATAGGATATCATAGGATATCATAAGAGATCATAGGATATCAAAGGATATCATAGGATATCATAAGATATCATAAGATATCATAGGATATAATAGGATTTCATAGGGTATCACAGGATAACATAAGAGATCTAGAAAATGAGGAAAGGACGACCCATGATGGAACCATGATGGAATAGCCCAACTGGGGATCCCCACGGTCCCCATCCCCAAGGAGATGGCTCTTCACCGGGTGCTGGGGGAGGTTCCAGATTGCTGCCCCGCGATCTGACTGGTTGCCCAAAAGGCCTCCTGGAGCTGGGGAGTAAACGACCCATGGAAAATCATGAAATTTCTTGAGACATGTTGAATATGAAAGAATATCAAAGAATATTCAAGTAAGCTGTCCTATGTTCTTGTGACATCTTGTGACATTTTTGAATGGCTTGCTCCTGGGCTGCAATCTGAGGTCGCTCTGTTCAGCTCTCAGTTCCGGAACATCCACTTGTGGATATGGAAGCTGCACACCAGTTTCAAGCTGCCTGCAGGCGGCAGCTTTCTCATGGCAGTGTCGGAATTTCAGGGTTTAGCAACAAGAAAATATGCCTGACAATGCTGACCCTACCCATGAAGAAAAAAGAAACCTGGGATAGTCCACATAACTTCAACACAGTTTCAGTGGGATGCCGCCCCTCCTTTTATCATGGCTGAGCTATGCCAACATGACTTGAAGTCCACCTTCAGGCCCCAAAAAGTGCAATTCTTCCTGCGTTGCAAGTAGCTCAATGAGATTTTAATAGTATACCAACAAACAAATCTGTACATGGTATCATGGCATCCAACCAGACCACCTGCCGGGCTCAGGCATGGGCAGCCGACTCCCTAACCTTGGCCATGGAAATCCGACAGGATCATCACATAAATTTTTGAATCACAGCAACACAGAACAATCACCATTAAGCATCGTGGATACAAAGAAACCATCATAGTAAACCGTCATAGGACCATAGGAAGATCGGTGGCAAAACCCTTCCTTGTAAAGTATCAAGCAACAGAAACTTTGGCCAGTGTTGAACTGCGTGAGGGCACTTCGTATGGTGACACCCAGGCTTTAAATGGCGGTTATGGAGGAGACCGAGTAGGTTTTGCAGTGATTTCAGAAATCTCAGGATTTCAGTGTGAAGTTACGCCATGTGCCATCCAGAACTCCGGCCATCCTTCCCGGGCGAATGAGTTCCGGGCTGAAACTGGGTAGCTGGCTCCATCGGTGCGGGGGGTGGTAGCTCCTCCATGTCTTGTGGCCTGGATAGCTTGTCATCGCTTGTCATCAGCATCATGATGGAATTCAAACCGTTCCCATGCAACACTGTAACATTTCAACATATTTCAACAAGTATGCTGCCCTCTGGTAATGTAGCTATGGAAAAATGGCTCATGAATATGTGTTGCTTGCACACACACACACACATATATATATAAATATGTATACGCATATTTATATGATAATCTACTTATTGAAGATGGTGATGATGGTGGTTTTCCGTAACTATATTACCCTAACATGAGCGAAAACCGCACTAAGCAGTGGACCAAGCGGTGCTTTCTTCCGGCGCCATCCTTGGCGAATCCAGTACCGGCTGTTTCCTTAGTGGACAAGTGGACGTCAACGTCTGTCCATCAACACACAAGAATGTATGAGGGCCTATAAACATGTATTGTCGTATATGTTTGTATGCATCCAGTCCTATTGCAAGTTTTGAAAGCTAGGCAAGCAAGCTGCACCAATGGGGAAGTTTTGGGCAAAGAATCATGGGGAATTCGTTGCCCAAAAAAAGTTGTCAAAATGATGAATTCTGTGTGCGGTATCTGCCAACATGTGTATGCATTTCGGTGATCAATGGTCCGCCTACAGTAAGGGCATTTGACCAACAGTTTGGGTTCCCGACACGGGGATCTTGCTGGTTGTTGGTGTTGGCAGCCAACGCTGCCCCAACAAAGCACTGGTTGGCCTCCGGGGAAAGGACGCGCGATTGTCTTGAAGGATCTTGAAGATACTGCCGGATTTTGGGCGAAATGACTGGGCGCCGCACCCGGTGGACTTCATCGCTGGGCCGGCAAATTGCCTTGGTGCCAGGGCCCTGGGGTGAAACCCCCCACAGCCTGCAACCACGGCCATTTGGGTCAACTGTTTGAGGAGGGAGAACACCTTGGATTTTCAATGGATTTGAAAGGTGATGAGTCGAGTATAATCCATCCATTCAGTTTATTGGATTAGCTTCCAGGGCAAGGAAATTGCCCCTGCGCTGGGCCAACCAATTCTGCTTGGAAAGGTCACCGGGTACGTATTCAATACTGGGGCAAAACCACATTTCTTGCTCAAACATATTGTTGAACACAAAATATGAAAAATAATTCTAGCAGCACTAACTTCCTCCATTTCACAACGGATTTTCGATGAATTTGGTGGATCAGTTGACATTTTAAGTACCAGACCCTTCTGCTTCAGCTGGAGCCAATCTGGGTGATCCCAAGCGCTCTGCAGCTGTTTGCGCCATAGGGGCCGACCGTGGCTGCCTGGCATAGTAGACATCATCATATTGATATAGAGGTCCATGACAGCTAGAAAAGTTGTGAACCTTCCACTATTATCATGGTGAAATTCGTGGTGACTCTCTATGTTCTTGAATGTTTTGATTCTTTTTGGAATTGTTTGGTATCCAATATATGTGATCTTATATCCGCTGCGAATGGGTGTCGAATGGTGTCGATGAACTCACTGTGTCACCAAGTGGCGGAACGGCTCCAGCTTGTGATAGCTCCTGCGTCGCTTGGTGATTGCAACGAACTGACCCCAGCGGATGGCAACCCAAAGCATGTAAAAATTCCGTCCGCAATACATTCATACTTGTGGCATCTTGGCAGATGTCAGCTTGGAACCTGTCCTGATCAAATTCCCACCTTAAAAAAAGTCAGTGTGCTTGTCTATCGCATGATTTCATCCTCTACATGAGCACGTTTGCTGCGAATGGCATTCAACATCCAGGATACCATCCAACAGTTCTACAGTAGAGAGCCCTTCTTGTGATTTGACATTCAGGTTGCAACACATCAGAAGTTCTGCTAATGTGACCTCTGAAATGCAACACTGCCATTGCACAATCATTTCGTATATTTGGATATATTTGGTACCAATTTCTTCTCAAACATGCCAGCTTTCATTGCTCCAGCGAATTGTCGGTATGATTATGAATATGATTGAATATGCATATGGGATCGTATTAAAAACCTGTGTCATTTAAAATGGCCCGAAATCATGTTATCAATTTTTAAACATGCTCATCGTTTTCTCAGGTGGTGGGCTCTCTGTACTAAACATGTGAATTTTCCAGCTTTCTGTCGGTGTGAAAGCATCCTTGGTCGAAAGTCAACACATATCATTCTTTCCTTTCATGTTCCTTTCATGTTCCTTTCATGTTCCTTTCATTTTGCATTCATTTCCTTTCATGTTCCTTTCATGTTCCTTTCATGTTCCTTTCCTTTTGCATTCATTTCCTTTCATGTTCCGTCGCTATGTATCAATGTATCAAACATACAGGTCTTTGAAAGGCGGTATGCTCAAACCGGTCAGGTGGGTATCCGCCCAAACGCTTGCATTTTTTTCATATTATCATTTTGCCATCGTTTTGGAGGCCTGTGCAGGTTGCCATCTTCAGGGTTCATGAACTGTCCCATATAATGTCATGTATTATTATACAGTTGCATGTACCCTCTGGTTATTTAACATAGCCATGGAACATCCCCTATAAATGGAGGTATTAATAGGGAAAATCATCTATGAATGGGCCATTTTCCACACCGAACTGTTAAATAACCAGAGGGTAATATTAATCATGATGATTCATACTAATATTCAGAAAGCATCCTCCACCCTCTTGAGGCACCCGAGCGTCCTCACCAATCTGTGCCTGCAAGTCATCCACCAACCTCCGTTGCTCTTCTAACATTTGTCGCACCCGCTGGCGCAGCTGCGAATCAGCCGGTGCCTTGGACATGACATTTTCTGGGTGGGTGTCATAGGCCATAGTTTTAAGGTGTAGTTGGGGTTAATGATTTCTGTTGATTATAGAATATATGGAATTTGGATGAAGTTGGAGATAGATGAGATAAAATTGGCTTGTGTTGCAATGTTTTTTGTTGATATTTGGGGGTATTGGTCCATTTTTTTGAATGGAAGTTTTGGGGGGTGGTTGGCTTGTACCATTTTGTAAAAGCAGTATTCGTCGATCCCTCTCCAGCTCCCTATCCTTGATCTGAACATATGGGTCCTAGCTAGACGAGCCAGTGAACCTGGTGCAGGAAGCCAATCGAACATCACTTCCCAAAAATATAACTAGACCATACTAGACCACTAGGGACAGGACATGTGCTGGGCTTTTCTCCAAGAGTGTTGGAGATGTTGTGACCGTATCATCCCAGGCACTCCGGGGTTCACTTTCGAAGTCTCTTGCGTCTTGGCTCTCAATCTTCGATTCCTCAGTTGGTGCAGGAGATGTTGCTACTAATCCACTAATCCCATCCTAGTATCAAAATATATTCAACACCCCTCAGAAACAATGGTTTGGCAGGGGATTTACATGGATTTACAGTTATTCAGAGGGATGGGGCAAACATGGAAACAACGAACTGACTGAACTGACTATGGTGGCTGTGGAAACAACCAACTGGCCGTGAAAAATGAGGACCAAAGAAGGCCTCATTCCGCACAGCGAAAATTCGCACCCTCCAATTGCTGTTGATTGTTGCCGCATTTTCTGACGATTTCTCCTGAGTATATAGCTTGCCAGGCCATCTGTGAATCCTCAAAGCCCAAGGGTCTCTTCTTCCAATGCCCTGTTACTTGCACGCAGCTGCGCCAGCTGTTCCGTCAACCTCTGCGAGCTGCTGGGTGTTGGTAAAGGCAGCCGAACGCTGCTCGAGCCACCCTCCTGGTGATACGCTTGATGTGGCAAAGCATGTAAAAATGGGAATGGTTTCTGTCTGGGTTTGATAAACTACCAATATTGCGGCAGCCTCAGAAATTCAATCTAAGGATCTATAGAACCGAAAGAAGGCTTTAAAACTCACAAGCGAACAGTCCACTTTTTGTCATGCTACGTCGCGCTAATCGCGCTATCATGCTGCGCCTGTTTACAAAGGTCACACCATCAGCTCCTGGCTCCCGGATCCAAGTAAAGCATACAAGCGCTCCAATCTCTCTTGCGCTGCATTGGGATCATAGCTTGCCTTGGGCTTGGCCAAATCATCGCATGAGTGGGGCCCTGATGATGGCCTTGCTCATGTATGACCTAAAAATTCCACTTCTGACTTCTGGTTGCCCAAAAAATCCAACACCTATAGAGCTGTAGAGAACACCGATGCATCACATAAGAAATAAAACACATGTTGCACATGTTTCCGACCTTTCCCATCCCATGATGTCCCTTGCGTTCAAGTGACACCTTTGGTGACCTGCATATCTCCCGCAACGCGGCCCGCGACGTTGCGCTGTGTGTCACCGGACATGTCCGGGCCAATAAAAAGTGACTTTGAGCCGACTGGAGAGCACCTGCAAGGCCGGAGTGGGTAGTGCAACCGTGTGCTCCCTCCTGCAGTCCTGCAACCATCACACACACACAAACACACACATATATATATAATACATATTATATATAATATATATTATATATATAATATATTATATATAATATATATTATATATATATACTATATATATTACACACATATATATATTACATATATATATTACATATATATATATATATTATGTGTGTGTGCGTGTCACAATAGTTCACAATAACATAATATTTTACAATAATGGGCATGGGTGCTGTAATATGACATGATATCATAGTCATAACATGTTACTGTGTAATACATGCACATGTGTGAACATGAACAGAGATTGAACAGAGCATGGGCATTGATTGCCTTCCATAAAGAAATGGCACCATATCATCCATGGACAACCCCTGGATCCAAGGCAAACTTGATGTAAGTGCTTGGTGGTTTCAACCAGTCCCCAACATAGTCAGGATCATCCTCCTGAGGTTGGAAAATGTTGGAAACCACAGCAGCATCAATGCCATTTTTGCCGATTGGAACAATGTTTCAAGCCCGCGAGCCTGAAAGCACCGCCTCTTGCGATGCCGTCCAACGGACAATGACATCGCGAATTACAAGTCCCAGCAAGGTTAGATTGGCCTTTGTACTGAATTGTACTGACATCTCTTGCCACGACTGATTTTAATCGGAAAATCAACAGGTTAGGACGGTTAGGAACAAACAAAAAAGAGAACTGCTGTGCTTGGCGGCTTGGCGCAAACCATGATCACGACCAGCGAGTACTTCACAGTACAGTTTACATATCGAATATTTTCCAAGATCTTCGTGAATGGTTGAAGCTGCACATCCCTGCACCATCATTTTCCATAGCTGAAGACGAGGGAAGAACCAAACAGAATATGCAAACAGCTGTGTTCGCTTCACCAAAAGTGCTGCCCCAATTACAACCATAAGCGAATCAAGCGAACGGGTAATTCATAGTAATTCAGACGTTGCTTCTATGATCCTTTCCCACATCTCATACAAGAATCCTCAAGAATCTATCCTCACTGTGCTGGATGCAGTTGGGGCTGCGCTGAAATCAGTCAGGGTGGCTGAGGCCTGGTTTTGGTGCGTGATGATGGGTACTGCTTTCTGAGATTTTGCGGGGGCAACCACTGGGTTGGCCTTATCTCGGCTCACCAGGGTAGTCGGGTTTCCAATGACAGGGGTGACATTGAATGATAGAAATTGGCAAATAATAAATGCAAATAATTAAGGGGCTACGCTTAGAGACGCTTATCGTCATCTCGGAAGTTTATTATCCTGCTGCAAGCTTTGTCCATCTCTGGCCCCATTCCAATGGCAAAAGCCTGTCTTCAAAGCCTCTTCCAGCTCAACGGTTGGGAAAATGGATGAAACTGGCACTTTTTAGCAGCCGAAAACCAAGTGCGACCATGCTGTCTCTCCAAGGCCCAAGCGAAGCGCCGAAGAAATCTGGTGCCATGCTGCTGGCCTCATCCCTGTGAGCTCCAGTGACTTGCAATGACTTAAGAATGTTGCCTAGCCGACCTAGCCTGCTCAATTTGTCAATGCAAACAACTGGAACCCACAAAGAGGTCAACAAATACTGAGAGCACGTATATAATTTCTATAGGGATAAATTATTTGCATATCATATATTATATATGAATATATATATACACACGATATTTGCATTGCACAGCCACAGATATCTGCGATATTTGCTTCAGCCGCTCCCGCCTTTGTTCTGCTGCTAGCTCCAACTGTTCCCGCCTCAGAGTTGCAATGAGTTGCAGCTCCAGAAGTTGTACCATCCTTCCTCTGGGCTGGTCATGGCTGGTCCTCTTCTGCACGACATTTAAGGTATGTTCTTTTTCACGTTTAAAATTTCCACGTCAACAAGAATGCATGGACATGCTGATAAAAATAAATAAATAAATCAATAAATAAATAAATATAGATATACAAGTACATGTATATATTATCTTATTGTGTTGGAATGTGTTGGAAATGGTGGAGGGGTGAGAGCCTGACTTGCCATCCTGTCGAGACCTTTGAAAACCCATCAGAAATCACATGAAACTAGTCTGCCATCGCTCATGATGCCATCTAACAAGATCAACAAGTACACACCTTACTAGTCTTACTCTGGAATTTCTGGAAACCGTAAGAAAGTTCTTCCTTCTGGAGTCAAGTTGGGTGTCGGCACGTTAAATGCTCATTTGTGGCGCCCCAGTGCATAGGTTCCCTCTCTGCTGCTGCTGCCCGAAAAGCCTTAGTTTCCGTTCAAAGCCTTGGATGACTGATATGCATTGATATGCAACTTCCAGCAGATCACACCAGATCATCCCACATCCCACCATGGAACGTATGTCGTAGATATCATTCGTGTAAACCCAGACATCATCTGACATCTGACATGATCCATGTCAACGTGCTAGAAGGATGCAGCAAGGTATCCAAGATGATCTAAGTTTGTTTTGGTCCTGCATCTTGTCGTCCCATAGAACGCCGAATGATCCCCAGTGGCACCAGATGACCATCCATCAATGAAGCACCAGCAAATCCATAGCCCAAATGCCAAGACACCTCATCGAAAGGGCCCCAAGATCCCACAAGGTCGCACATGTAATCCGAGAAGGCCTGGATGACGATGCAGCCGCACCAGTTTACATGACATACCCAAACCACGAGCACATGGATGATTATTGCAGTCAATGAATCTTTTTTCAACCTTAAACAGTGAGACGCTGCCGGTCCTGTTCACTGCCAGAGTCTAAAAAGTTTCGGTCTGACCTCAGGCGCGCAAAGCGAGGGATACGTCTGCATCTTCCACAGGACAGTTCCCATTATATACCCAACATGTCCCACCAGGGGGTTCACAGTTGCATGTGCCTAGGTGCCACCTAGGCAGCTCACCCACCAAGCATTGCGAACTTGGGTTTCCCCAACTGCAAAGGAGGCCGGAAGATGGTAAATGGGGTGCTGGCTAAGAAATTCGACCTGAGGTGGGCCAGAACCAGAACCAATCCAGCATCAGTCAATCAGTTCAAGGGCTGATATCAAGAGTTGTTTCCTAGAGGTCCGAAAGTTTGGATGCTTCTTGCTCTGTGAAGGCAAAATCCCTAGTGTCATTTCCATGCAAATCCACTAAAACCACTTGGTTCCAAGCACCCGGGAGGTGTAAATGTCAGCATACTTCTCCACCTCGAACATCCCAAATTTTGGTAATAAAAGAGATAGGGGCAGGCTGATGTAAGCTGCCTGACTTGGTCATACAAGTCTTCTGGAATACTCCAACTCATCTTTTGGACCCTTGTCTCCCGCCACTTGCCCCCTATTTCGACCCGGTTCAATGAGTGCTCCTCATATGTTTGCGTTCGTTTATTGGGAGCTACTTGCGGCTTCATAAGCATCACAAAGCCGTGAGCCTGTCGAAAGAGGTGTGATTTCTCATGCAGCCCCACCTGTCAAAGAAAGCCGCCCGTGAATCCGTTGCAACTACAGTTTTCAGGCAGTGATGGTCCCTCCAAGAGCCAAGAATTTCATTATGTGACAGGGTCCCATGTCAACTGCCAAAGTGTGCTGAAAACCTCATCCTCTTCACTGTCCGAAACAACCCAAAATGAAGATTCTTCATTCCATCTATACCATTGTATGCAAAGCTATATCAAATCCATGGCTCAATCGATCATAGTAGGTCTCATGTCCAATTGGGTCTCTGGCCCTAGTCATGAAACCCCAGCGTTCGTTGATTCCTTCCAGCCGCAAATTGGAAACGGTAGCTGGGCAGAAACCGCAACCTCTTCAAACTGTGTATCTAAGATTATCTAAATAGATTTATTTCATGGAACACCCTTTTACCTGGTGGGTATCATTAAGCTGTCAGACCCTGGAGTCTACTGAGAAACAAAGGCGGAACTTCTTCTGCCACTAGGTCACTAGGAAAACTAAAGCCACCGAAGGCCGCACAGCATCTCCTTCGATGAACCAATCGTCATCGAGTCGATCAATCTCTTTGCCTCGTTGAGTGCCGACATTTCAAACAACTGACAGGCTGGAAACTGTGAGGACACTGAGCTGCTGGCAAACTCTCTTGTACTCTTCTTCTGAGAATGTAACATTGTTCTCCTGGCTGTGGTTCAGGATCCTTTAAGCCATTATTCATCATTCATTGCAAATAAGCCGGTAAGCGCGGTGAAAAATACTCAAATGTAGCATGAAATCACCCATGCTGCCCATTCATGCTTGCCGCTTTGCAAACTCCAGATGGGCCACGAATCGCGAAGCAAACGCGGTGTCTTCACCGCAACGCGTTCGATGGGGAGGAAATACACGGTGAAACAGCGCCATGCTTTGCAGGCGCCACAAGCCAAAATAAGCAGATCTTGCTGAAAAAGGCTGCTAAAATAGTCAGGCAAAACTCTCAAAACGCCCCATGCAGGGACAAAAGTCCAATTGCGGATGGACCCCCTATCAGGACCATCATTCTGCTGAATTCAAAATCAATCTTAGGATCTTCCTGTCGCCGCTCAAACTTGCAGCGCTCAAGCGAACTTGTTCATTACTTTTTCTAGACTACCTGACCATGTGGGCTTGGAAGTTGGCGATCAACTGTCCACAACTGTTCACTATGGAATGTGCTCTCCGCATGCAACATTCAATAATAACATATAGAGTTGCTGCACAGGAATATCTATATATCTATATGTTATGATACATTAACAAGAAGACCCCAATTGTTCATAGCAAGGTCCCATCTTTCTGCGACCAAGTGACGCAAAGAGGTTGCTGTCAGAACTGGTGGTTCTGTGGTCGCTTGTGCTGTGACCGTTACATAGCGAAAAGCGATGTCTCCAGGACCAAAATAGCCTGGGCACCAAGGCCGGCAGAGGGCCATGCTGACGCCCACTTCTGAAATGATTGCTCGGCTGGCAGCAACCAAACAAATGATCCAATGATCCTTCCTGCAAATCTAGATGAAACATTGTAAAATCATGGGGGGCTGCCATACCTACGTGCTACTTACTACTTACTACTTACTACTTACTACTTGCTACTTGCTACTTACGACTTACTACTTGCTACTTGTTACTTGCTACTTACTACTTACTACTTACTATTTACTACTTGCTACTTGCTACTTACTACTTGCTACTTGCTACTTCCTACATGCTACTTCCTACTTACTACTACTACTACTGCTACTACTACGACTACTACGACTACTACGACTACTACGACTACTACGACTACTACGACTACTACTACTACGACTACGACTACGACTACGACTACGATTACTACTACTACTACTACTACGACTACGACTACGACTACGACTACGACTACGACTACGACTACGACTACGACTACTACTACGACTACGACTACGACTACGACTACGACTACTACTACCACCGCCACCACCACGACTACTACGAATACGACTACGACTACTACTACGACTACGACGACGACTACTACTACACCTGCTACTGCTACTGCGACTGCTACTACTACTACTACTATTACTACTACTACTACTACCACTACTACTACTACTACTACTGCTCCTTCTACTTCTTCTACTTCTACTACTAGACTACTACTAGACTACTACTAGACTACTACTAGACTACTACTAGACTACTACTAGACTACTGCTAGACTACTACTAGACTACTACTAGACTACTACGAGACTACTACTAGACTACTACGAGACTACTACGAGACTACTACGAGACTACTACTAGACTACTACTAGACTACTACTAGACTACCACTAGACTACTACTAGACTACTACTAGACTACTACTACTACTGCTACTACTACTACTGCTGCTACTACTACTACTGCTGCTACTGCTGCTACTGCTGCTACTGCTACTGCTACTGCTACTGCTGCTACTACTACTACTACTAATACTAATTTGTGGAAGGGATGGGCTGATTACTGCAAGAAACTGCACCCAGAGCCCTCCCTGCTACAGCAAGCACCGGAGCTCCAATGCAGATTTTTGGTCCTTGCCGAGATTCCAAGACGACCCAGAGCCGATAGCCATTGCTCTCCTAGTGGCAATGGATGGGTTGTTAGGGCACCGCCGGCAGTTTTCCGAGGAACCCATCTTCAAGAGACCCTGCTGGAAGTCCGTTGTGATATTCTTGTGTTTAGGATAAATTATAAACAGTCATAGGCAGTGATAGGCAAGTGATAGGCCTATAATTGGACTACCAGTACTACCAGTCTTGGCAGAATGGAGGCAACTTCCTGTTGAACAATTCCAAGACTTGCTAAACATTGCTGTCAAATCTGCTAAAGTATGCTAAAGCATGATGCTAACACATTTCCAGCTTTGTGCTGAAACCTCTGAATCTCCGTTGAGTGTCGGTCCAAAGATCCTTCATCCAAGTAGTCCTGACACGCTCTGATTCACTGTGAGTCACGGTTCCAAAGGCTCTAGCAACGTCTAGCAACTGCAACTACGGCCGTAACAACAAACCTACCTTCCTCCCAGTCCTCCCTGCAAAATACTGTATACACATGTGCTCTGAAATGCCAAACAATTGTTCAGTCAAGAGAAACAGAATTTCCCGTAGCCCAAATGGATTGACTACGTGCCCGAACTAGGAGCCGGCTTGCCATCATCGGCATAATCAAGAAAATGGCCGAAACTGAACGCCAGAACACCGTCTCAAATTCACAGGCTGCCCCAAACACTTATGGGTGGTTGGGCGGTCAAATTGTACTCCGTGGAGGCAGATGACCAGGAACAATGATTTATTCGAAGCACTGCCAACAAACCTTCTAGTTTCAACATTGTCTCAGGGCCCATAGAACTATCATGCAACCATTGGCCGTCACCGAACTTCTTGGACTATGCATCTGGAAACTCCCGTAGATTTGTCATAGTGCTTCACAACTACTTCCCGTCCAGCTTGCTCCACATCTCTTCCCAACAGTTGTCACTGATTCGCAAGAGATACTGCCTCACTGGAATTTCAGCAACTCACAGCTGCTCACAAGCCAAGGAGAAAAAGAACGCATCACTGAGAAGGAAACCCAAGATGCACCCCATCTGAGAAAGGGGGATCAATCTATATAAGTGCCTGTGCAACCAGAAGTGCATGCAATCATTATGGATTATGCCTGAGGGATGGATAGGGATGGAGGCACCTCCGTACCAATGCTTTGCTGTTGAGACGCTGTGCTGCTGTGGTCCCTAAATTGGAACCCCACATTCGCCCAGGATTGGGATCCAACAGGCATTTTCCTGGAAGCCCCCTGCATCCGCCAAGGTGCAAGCACTCTTTGATCGATTGCTCTACCTCACCAGTGAGAAAAACAGAATCCCAAAATATCCCAAACCACTCGGAATTCCCACACTTGGCCCATCTTCGCGCTGTCCGAAGCACATCATTCAGCACTTCCTGCAAATAGTTCCAGTCACTCTTGAGCATACTTCCATACCCACTGGCATTCAAGCACCGGAAAATGGCCAAATATTGCTCCTGATGCAGGAAGCGCGCCATAGAATCCATGGAACTACTTGGCCATTCAGGGCCGCCTTGTCACATCCTGGTGGACTATCATGTGCTTTGATTAGTTGATGCGGCCATGGTGTGCGCATGCATACGTTTGCTCCAGAACCTTGCCTCAAGACCAAGAACACAACACAATATAACATAATAATTAAAAACATATATTAATATTAATGGTAATGTACCTAAAGCTTCAAAGACCCTAAAAAAAGTAGACCCAGTCAAAAAAAACATACTTTTTACAGAAGAAAACATTTTTTTAAAAAGACAATATCTTGGAATTCCTGTTGTTTTGACAAATTTGCAAACCATATGCACCTGGCAATCCACATTCCAAACCGTAGAGGTGATGTTTCACCCGTTTCTCTCCCAGCAGTACGCGTCTGCACTCCTTGACTTCATGCTCTTGGCATGGGCCCTTGAACGCGCGCCAGCCCAGTTCATCGAGCCCTTGTTGCAACTTGCCCATACCAATCTCACCTGGCTGATGGGCAAATCATGACGCTGTGCTCGTGGCTGCTTTGCTTGGCGAACTTGCCACACAATGCAAAGCACATCAAACATCGAAAAATAGGCGTCTCCGTCACCAGCAAGTGAATGCGTGTGAACGTATCAGTCAGCAAACACATGCATTAAATATTACAAATAAGACTGTCAGAACATATCTGGTCCGGTCTGCCTTTTAATCAATAAGTGCCACAAATAGATGCACAATTGGCTGGCCATACATGTAGGCATACTGTTTGGACGTACTTCAAGGCACGGACATGATAAATCGGAATAATTAATAATATTGCTCAACAAATTGATCGCACACAAACCAAAGATCTGCTGCTAATCGCTGGGCAACCGCTGCCACACCAAATAGAAAACCACTGATTCCACCATGTCTGGACAATGAATTCTGCAAGCCAGGTCGACCATTGCCATCATGGCCGTCAATCACATCGAAGACTTTGTTCAGGTCCATCTTCTTGTCCTTTATCATCCTCAAACAGCATCGTGCTACAGTTGGCCAAATGTTGGTTTTTCCTGATGACTAACTGCTTGCAATCAGTGCAGAGCCCAAGGAGTTCGCTTTTGCACTCACTGAGTAGGGAGCCCGCAGCGAGCACCACGGCTTTCTTCTGATGGTTTCGCAGTTTCCAATTTTTTTTACTCATCCAGCGGTTTCCCTGTGAGAATGGGTGTGGGGTGTTAAAATCCTAATGAATGATATCAAATCCTAATGTGTTTTGATGTGTTTTGGTATGTCATAGTATGTCATAAGCGGTAGGCTGGTAATACGGATCATATATTAGTTGGACAATTCTACGATGTGGATCCATGCTGCCTGGATGTTGCAAGGCTACTGTCAATCATCCTCCTCCTAATTCAATCAGACGTCGAGATGCGTGTTTAAAACACGACCCATGAATATCAATCAATATTATTACAGTAAGTCAGAACTGAAAGTCATCCGGCTGTTCACAGCTCAAATTGCATACAAGCGTCAGCACCAAATCAATGACTTCCGATGGCACCTGCACGGAGCGAAAACCATGACCTAGTCCTATACCTTCGTCGTCCAAACCTGCATCTCAATCTGTGAGCTGCCGCTGGTATTTCGCAATAGTTCTATGATATCGTAAGGATTTTTCTGATCTAGAGGCTGACACCATTGACATCCGCTGGAATATCCCAAAGTGACCCAAAGCCTCCGTGCTGTTGGTCCACCAAATAATTTCCTTTTCTGGCACCTTGATGTCCTCGGCATGTGACCAAGTTGGAGTGATAAGCTGCATTTCAAACTACCATTGATTCCCCTGGTCACAGAGGAGTGAAGATCATGATTTACATTCAACAAGACCAACCCCGCAACAACATTACAGTATTACATACACGTTGAGACAAGCGTCTGAGAAGTGATATAATCGAGATAACTGTCGGCGATGATCAAAGTTGCGTTTGGTCGGCGCACAGACATAGGTGCACCTGAAACCACTGTGCTCACAGGACAGGTATTGACCCACACTACTGGGGATATAAAAAGCACTCTACATAGGCAGGATATTGGAAAATATATGTGTGAGCCCACGATTGTGCTTCTCTATTTCGTTTGACACTCTCATGTTCACAGTTTGAAGATCCTACTATATAATATCAATATCTATCTATCCATCCATGGATCTATCCATCCATCCATGGATCTATCCATCTATCTATCTGTCTGTCTATCAATCAATCTGTCTAATCTATCTCGTCTATCTAATCTATCTCGTCTATCTAATCTATCTAATCTATCCAATCTATCCAATCTATCCAATCTATCCAATCTATCCAATCTATCCAATCGATCCAATCGATCCAATCTATCCAATCTACCCTATCTACCCTATCTACCCTATCTATCCTATCTATTCTATCTATTCTATCTATTCTATCTATTCTATCTATTCTATCTGTCTATCTGTCTATCTGTCTATCTGTCTATCTGTCTATCTGTCTATCTGTCTATCTGTCTATCTGTCTATCTGTCTATCTATCTATCTATCTATCTCTAAATCTAAATCTATATCTATCTTATCTTATCTTATCTAATCTTTCTAATCTATCGAATCCATCTATCTATCTATCTAATCTATTTAATCTATCTAATCTATCTAATCTAATCTAATCTAATCTAATCTATCTCTATTTATCTATCTATCTAATCTACCTATATCTATGTATTTGTATCTATATATCTTTGTATCTATATATATATACACTCATACACACATACATACATTACATTACATTACATTACATTACATTACATTACATTACTACATACATACACACACATATATATATATATATTATGTCTAAATAAATATATATATATATATATATTCTGTCTAAATAATTATATTAAATTATTATGGATTATTGCATTTAAGCCGAATAGATCTACTAGTAACAATGTGTCCAAAGACTCACTGGAAACCTGGGATGACTCCCTTCATCTCCCTTCACTCTGCTCCGAAGAAAACCGCTGGCGCTTGCTATGCCTAGCTGCTTGAAGGTCCCACCTTCAGGCACACGATCCAACATCTCCTCAGCTCTTGGAGAACAGGAAACAGCGGCTGCTGATGAAATATTTGGTCGATTGAGATCTTCGCAAATAGAATGCTGGTCAAACATCGAAGAAATCCCCAGCCATCCATTTGCGTTTGAAGATCCCTGCG
Organism: Cladocopium goreaui; assembly: GCA_947184155.2. Taxonomy (NCBI): domain Eukaryota; class Dinophyceae; order Suessiales; family Symbiodiniaceae; genus Cladocopium; species Cladocopium goreaui. Next base: position 217,626 of record CAMXCT020000113.1, on the reverse strand, counting down.
TCAAACCCGCCGTGTCAAGCAGTAGCTTAGATCCCCGTGCCACCCTCAACGGCGTCCCATCTTGCGGGCAGGCGTCCCAGCTTCGTGGAATTCCCATCTTCAGCGGATCGATTGTACCATCCGGCAGAATGTACCTGATTCAATGGATTGGTTTAAGGGAAAATCTACAGGAAACCCATGGGTTTTTACCATCAAATATAGGGCTTTCCTGTAAATTTTCCCATCATCCAATTCTATGACTGATGCACCGATTGATGCACTGTATCCATGCCCGGAAGCCATGGCAGCATATGGCAGCCATGGGTGAAGGAAACTCAGCCTGTTGATTTGTCTGTGGGAGAGCATGGCCAGAAAAGTACACCGAGAAAGGGCAGAAACATAAACCAGAGCTCAAAGCTCACAGAGATGTTTGGGAGTCAGTGAAGTTGCGGACTGGTATGCGGTCATGTATGAGTCTGTATGAGCACGTGTTCACCTACAAAGACCGACCTATAAAACGTATAGCTTTTGCGTGCAAGTAGGGAAACAAAAAAAACACATTGCACATCATTGCACAAAGGGCATCATAGGTCTGCCACTTTCATTTTTTCTTTTTCAAACGTCTGTTGTTGATGCCTAAGGGAATTATAGATAGTTAATGAGAATTACACATCATTGGCAAATTCAGGCATCCAGTGACACCTTTCCATCCAAAGCTGCATGGGATTTCGGATGTAGCCAGGATCTTCACGAGTTGAGATGGCCAACAAGGTGGACATACAGACCCGCTCATCGTGGAAGTTCAAACTCAAGTGGAATTGCTCGAATTCCATCCTGGGATCATGACAGCTGAAAATGTCTGCTAGTAGATGTTAATAGCCTGCATGCTTGAATAGAGGCATTGTTATAGTTTACTGTAGATACTAATCGCATGTATGGCAATGCCTTCAGAACCATTGTCGCTCGCAACTGGCAAAGGGCAGGCTTGAGCACTTGTAAGTCTCATGCCTTGTCTCAAACTCTGTACTCCACTGTTACTTGCCCAACTGTCACCAATTTCTGCCGCGAGCAAGGCTAACCCCATTACACCCATTACTTTTCCGGTACCACGAGTACAGTATATATGTCTGTAGGCCTGCTGTAGATGCTTGAGATTGCTTGCAACTGAACCATCTAAGATGCATGAGCCGGATTCAAACATCAACTGGCAACACAGGTCTGTTGAAACGACAGAATCCCTTGTTGACTATTGACATGAGCACAGCACAACTGTGAACCAACCACCTCTCAGTCCATGTCTTGCTCGACAAAGCCCTCTGGGGATGAAACGCACTTTCCAAACCGGATATGTTACATCATGATGCATCAAATTGCATCATATGATATGATATGACATGATATGACATGATATGACATGATATGACATGATATGATATGATGATATCATATCATAGAATATCATATCCATCATCCATATCCGTTGCTGTTCCTTTTCCCCAGCATTTCCAAGGCCACCCGGCCACCCTATTGCTCCACCCAGCTGCTGAATGTAAGGGAAACTGCGGGCTACGCCAATGCGTCTGGAGAAGGTCAACAAATCTGCGAAGGTCTCGAGCCTCCCTCTGTACTGCTTGGAGTTCTCGGGATCCTGGAAATGTGGTGAACTCATTGTGAAAACTCTGTGAATTTCAGCTGAACATGTTACAACATGTTAACATTCATGGAAAATCAAGATGAAACCTTAGCACCATGTTTCGACACTATTGGACTTTGGAGCTTTCAACTGTTCATTGATGTTCATTGCACGTTTCTGCCAGAAATGCTGAAAGGTCACGAAAGGTCCACTCCCTGCCGAACCACAACTCAATGCAATTCAATTGCCAGTGAATAAATCAATGCTGGATGCCTGAAGGCATATTGCGCATCATCATCATCATATATCACACAATATCACACATCATAAACCATCAATAACCATCATAAAACACCATTAAAACATATTAAAACACCATTTTCCACACCCTATGGCTGACACCATGGCTGACACCGTGTCGTGCCGTGTCGTGCCGTGCCGTGTCGTGGATCAGTCCATGATGCGATTGAAGAAGGTGACGCAGAGCTCGATGCGATGCACCGGGCTCTCAAAGATTCCGATGAGCTCCCGCAGCTGCCTGGCGCCGCAGCCATGGTGGTTTTTCTACCATGACATGGTGCAAAATGGTGCAAAAAAATATCAAACAATATTGACAAATCATGAAAAATCATAGGCATTCCATGGTTTTATATGATTTTCATAGCTATAGTTAGCTATGTAGCTATATATTCACTCATATACTACATGATATTCAATCTATAGTGGTTGTCCAGTGGAAATCAATTGGTGCGCTAGAGATAGATCCTTTGACTCTATTCGCCTCTGCGTAGCCATTGGTTGGAATGAGTCTTGTGAATGAGGTTTGGGCAAAGCCCACACAGATGCAAAACCTCGAAAATCTGAACGCAAGGATCGCAAGGCTCGCCGGGATGTTTCTCAAAGTTGCGAATCTCAAAGGCTTCACCGGGTCGGCGCCGCGTGCCGCGCCTGCTCGTCAGGAAAAATCTGTCTGACTGCCTCTTGAGGGCTTGAACTTTCACAGCAGGATCACCTCGCAGCTCGTGCATCAGGTCCACCCATGGTGTTGTGCTTGAAAGGACGCAAGGATTGCCAGTCCACCACAACCCTTATCCAATGGCGGTCCGACTTGATAGTTAGTATATGGGGGTTGTCCTAAATTACTGTTCCCACAAAGGCCTCTTGGGCCGAGCTTGCGCCAACCTTGCGCGTTTCTTGCGCGACCACACGCCCGGATCATGTTTTTCATCGTTATTCTCGTACTTGTTTTCGAATGTTAAATATTTATATATTCACTTAGTATTTCGTACTGGGAAGTAGTTTGTGCAAGCTTTGTAGTACACAGTAGTACTGGGAAGTAGTTTGTGCAAGCTTTGTAGTACAAAGTAGTACTGGGAAGTAGTTTGTGCAAGCTTTGTAGTGCAAAGTAGTACTGGGAAGTAGTTTGTGCAAGCTTTGTAGTGCAAAGTAGTACTGGGAAGTAGTTTGTGCAAGCTTTGTAGTACACAGTAGTACTGGGAAGTAGTTTGTGCAAGCTTTGTAGTACAAAGTAGTACTGGGAAGTGCTTTGTGCAAGCTTTGTAGTACACAGTAGTACTGGGAAGTGCTTTGTGCAAGCTTTGTAGTACACAGTAGCTGGGAAGCTTTGTAGCTTTGTAGTACACAGTAGTACTGGGAAGTGCTTTGTGCAAGCTTTGTAGTACACAGTAGTACTGGGAAGTGCTTTGTGCAAGCTTTGTAGTACACAGTAGTACTGGGAAGTGGTTTGTGCAAGCTTTGTAGTACACAGTAGTACTGGGAAGTAGTACTGGGAAGTAGCTCTGCGCGTGTTGAACTTCTGTGGTTTCAGAGCGGTTTCAGAGTGGTTTCAGACCCCTTCGGGGTGTCTAGCTGACCTTGATGAAAAGAACAATTTACAGACAGAAAAGACTTGAACACAACATACAAGGAAATACATTCAAAGAGCAGACAGATAGATAGATAGATAGATAGACAAATAGACAGATAGATAGATAGATAGATAGAGATAAAGCAGCCAACGCGGTCCGGAAGACATGCAGCAGCAGCCCGGAGATGGTGAGCAGGAAGGTGTTTCAGAGTGGCAGTGGTTTCAGACCTCTTTTGGGCTTGTTTTTTGGGTACCCCCAGCTTTGGGAGATGAAAAAAGAAAGAGAAAAGGTAGAGAAAGAGAGAGAGAGAGACAGAGAGAGGAAGAGGGAAAAGAGAGAGAGAGAGAGATAGAGAGAGAGAGAGAGAGGAAGATGGAAGATGGAGACAAACAGAAGGCGAGAGAGAGAGAGAGAGAGACAGAGAGAGGAAGAGGGAGAGAGAGAGAGAGAGAGCGTTGTAAATGGTGAGCAGCGGGGTGTTTCAGAGTGGTTTCAGACCTCTTTTTGTCCGTAGGCTACCTCAGCTTTGGAGAAAAAACAGGAAAGAACGGGAAAAGAAAGAAGAGAAGGGAGAAAGAGACAGAGAGAAAGAAGAAGTCTTGAGACGGTGAGCAGGAAGATGTGTCGAACTGGTTTCAGACCTCTTTTGGGGCCGGTTATGGGGCTACCTAGTTCTTAAGACATCCAAAAGAAGGGGCTCAAAACAGATTGTACTTGAAACACATGCGGTCCGGAAAGACGTGCAACGGTCCGGAAAAGCAAGCACCCAAAACGTACTCTAATCGTAGCGATTGCGGTCCGGAAAGGCATGCAGCGGTCCGGAAAAGCGAGCACTCAAAACGCACTCTAATTGTAGACATTGCGGCCCGGAAAGACATGCAGCGGTCCGGAAAAGCAAGCACCCAAAACGTACTCTAATTGTAGACATTGCGGCCCGGAAAGCCATGCAGCGGTCCGGAAAAGCGAGCACTCAAAACACACTCTAATTGTAGATATCGCGGTCCGGAAAGACCTGCAGCGGTCCGGAAAAGCAAGCACCTAAAACGTACTCTAATTGTAGATATTGTGGTCCGGAAAGACGTGCAGCGGTCCGGAAAAGTAAGCACCCAAAACGTACTCTAATTGCAGACATTATGGTCCGGAAAGACATGCAGCGGTCCGGAAAAGCAAGCACCCAAAACGTACTCTAATTGTAGCCATTGTGGTCCGGAAAGATTTGTAGCGGTCCGGAAAAGCAAGCACCCAAAAAGTACTCTAATTGTAGATATCGCGGTCCGGAAAGACGTGCAGCGGTCCGGAAAAGTAAGCACCTAAGACATTACGGTCCGGAAAGACATGCAGTGGTTGGGAAAAGAGGATAGCACGAGACAGAGATGGAGACAAACAGAAGGCGAGAGAGAGAGAGAGACAGAGAGACAGAGAGAGGAAGAGGGAGAGGAGAGAGAGAGCGTTGTAAATGGTGAGCAGCGGGTGGTTTCAGAGTACGTTTTGGGTGCTTGCTTTTCCGGACCGCTGCACGTCTTTCCGGACCGCAATATCTACAATTAGAGTACGTTTTGGGTGCTTGCTTTTCCGGACCGCTGCAGGTCTTTCCGGACCACAATGGCTACAATTAGAGTACGTTTTGGGTGCTTGCTTTTCCGGACCGCTGCATGTCTTTCGGACCGTAATGTCTACAATACGAGTACGTTTTGGGTGCTTGCTTTTCCGGACCGCTGCACGTCTTTCGGACCGTAATGTCTACAATTAGAGTGCGTTTTGAGTGCTCGCTTTTCTGGACCGCTGCAAGTCTTTCCGGACCACAATGGCTACAATTAGAGTACGTTTTGGGTGCTTGCTTTTCCGGACCGTTGCACGTCTTTCCGGACCGCATGTGTTTCAAGTACAATCTGTTTTGAGTCCCTTCTTTTGGATGTCTTAAGAACTAGGTAGCCCCATAACCGGCCCCAAAAGAGGTCTGAAACCAGTTCGACACATCTTCCTGCTCACCGTCTCAAGACTTCTTCTTTCTCTCTGTCTCTTTCTCCCTTCTCTTCTTTCTTTTCCCGTTCTTTCCTGTTTTTTCTCCAAAGCTGAGGTAGCCTACGGACAAAAAGGGGTCTGAAACCAGTCTGAAACACCCCGCTGCTCACCATTTACAACGCTCTCTCTCTCCTCTCCCTCTTCCTCTCTCTGTCTCTCTCTCTCTGTCTCTCTCTCTCTCTCTCGCCTTCTGTTTGTCTCCATCTTCCATCTCTCCTCTCTCTCTCTCTCTTTCCCTCTTCCTCTCTCTGTCTCTCTTTCTCTCTCTTTCTCTTTCTCTACCTTTTCTCTTTCTTTTTTCATCTCCCAAAGCTGGGGGTACCCAAAAAACAAGCCCAAAAGAGGTCTGAAACCACTCTGAAACACCTTCCTGCTCACCATCTCCGGACTGCTGCTGCATGTCTTCCGGACCGCGTTGGCTGCTTTATCTCTATCTATCTATCTATCTATTTATCTATCTATCTGCTCCTTTTTCTTTGGATGGCCTATTTACCACCCTGGTTATCTATGTTTATCAACTCGAGATATTAATATTTACGATCTAAATCAGATACGGTGGTAGTAGTAGTAGTAGTAGTCGTGGTGGTGGTGGTGGTAGTAGTAGTAGTAGTAATTGTAGTAGTAGTAATTGTAGTAGTAGTGGTAGCTAGTGGTGGTAGTAGTAGTAGTAGCAGTAGTAGTAGTAGTGGTGGTAGTAGTAGCGGTAGTAGTGGTAGTAGTAGTAGCAGAAGTAGTAGTAGTAGTAGTATTAGTAGTAGTAGTAGTCGTCGTGGTGGTGGTGGTGGTAGTACTACTAGTAGTAGTTGTAGTAGTAGTAGTAGTAATAGTAGTGGTAATGTAGTAGTAGTAGTAGTAGTAGGTCGTAGTCGTAGTCGTAGTCATAGTCGTAGTCGTAGTCGTCGTAGTAGTAGTAGTAGTAGGTCGTAGTCGTAGTCGTAGTCGTAGTCATAGTCGTAGTCGTAGTCGTAGTCGTCGTAGTAGTAGTAGTAGTAGCAGTAGTAGTAGTAGTGGTAGTAGTAGTAGTTGTAGTAGTAGTAGTAGTAATAGTAGTGGTAATGTAGTAGTAGTAGTAGTAGTAGTAGCGCTAGTGGTAGTAGTAGTGGTGGTAGTAGTAGTAGTAGTAGCGCTAGTGGTAGTAGTAGTGGTAGTAGTAGTAGTAATAGTAGTAGTAATAGGAGTAGTAGTAGTAGTCGTAGTCGTAGTCGTAGTCGTAGTAGTAGTAGTAGTAGTAGTACTAGTAGTAGTAGTACTAGTACTAGTACTAGTACTAGTAGTAGTAGTACTAGTACTAGTACTACTAGTAGTAGTAGTAGTAGTAGTACTAGTAGTAGTAGTACTAGTACTAGTACTAGTACTAGTACTAGTAGTAGTAGTAGTTGTTGTTGTAGTAGTTGTAGTAGTAGTAATAGTAGTAATAGTAGTGGTAATGTAGTAGTAGTAGTAGTAGTAGTGGTAGTGGTAGTAGTAGTAGTCGTCGTCGTCGTAGTAGTAGTAGTAATCAAAATGTTAATTAAAATAGTACTTGTAATAATGATAACAATAGTACTTGCGCGTACCTTGGGCCGCCCTTGCGCGAAACTTGCGCGATGCAGGTTTTAGACCATGGGAAAATTGCGAGAATAGGTCCTTTACTAAAAACCTTTTCTGGGGTTTTTGGACGGCTCCCATATATCAGATAGGCTTTGCATTAGAATCATTTTTCATACATATCTCTACCAGGTTGGTTCCTGAGTTTTAGGACCCGTTCAACCGCTGGCTAGCCAGCCAAGTAGCACAAAGGATTATGAGCCTCGGGCGCCAGCGAACCAACGCATGGTCTTGGGTGCAATATGGCTACATTCCACAAGTCCGAAGCTTCTGTCACTATCATGTCCAATTCAATCTTTGCAGGACGCTGCTCGCCTACAGCTGCCCACAGGAGAATACACACTGTTCTCCAAGTGAAAAATGGTCTCTGGCCACGACATGCCACGAATTGCGTTGCCAAGGTGCCACCCCTAGGAGTTCATAAAACGCAGGCCATGCCAAGGCTTTTGCAAAGTTCGGAGGGCCAAAGGAGCTGCAGTAGTCCAGCCTCACATGGAGGTGAAGCAACGCCATAGCGTTCAATTTCATCATGTTGCACCATTTTGATCCATTTTCCTTGTGGATTTGCACTCAAACATGATCCAGAACATGCTAACTCAGCTGAACGAAATAAGATTGCCCCTACACAAATTGGGAAACTTTCTCTTCATTTGATCCCTGCCCCTGGATGTCGAGCCAGCTACACCCATGAGATGTTGATCTCATGACTGGATTCACAGCTCAGCTACTCTAACTTGTCATGAGTTGGCAGCTTCCAGTCTGCAAAGGCCAGCAGCTTGTTCCTCGCGTTCCATGGCAGCGCAGCCGGCAATGGGAGTAGACAACGGGAAGGAAGGAGTCAAATCCAGTTACTTGAGCTGAAACGTTGAATTATTTCAACATCTGTTGTGATTCTAAGTCCCTACCAGTTGCATCTTAATCGAATTATGTAAAGAAATATAAAGTTATGTATATTGATGAGTGATAACGAAAGTATTGCATGAATCAAAATACATACACCACTGAGTCATTCGTCATGAATGACCACTGCTTTCTATTATTTCTCTTGGCCCAAGCAGCTGGACTGGCTTGCCCTGGTAGTGCACATTACGAGCATGAGATCGGTTGGCCACAGCTGAGATATCAGGACGATCCAGCCTCAGCATGCTGCTCTCGAGGGTTGAGAGTAAACAAGATCAAACAAACACATTACCAAGATCTGAAAGCACATTAACAAGATGCATCTAGACATGTCTAAAATCTTCTAAACACCCAAAGATCCCCAAAAGCTCAGATGATCAAGAGCAAGTGCAGCCAGGTCACTTCTTATCCATCAAGACTGGCACATTGTGTTTTGGCCGGAGAAAGGGTGGGCCAATAGGAATTGCGGGTTAAAAGTAGAGGATACTTTTGAAGGATCCATTTTCTGAGACCTAAAACCTGACATGGCGCCGATAGTGGAAACCAATGTCACCCAAACAAAACACCGTCTCCTGTTGCAAAGCAAATGGAGAAGAGAAACATCCCTGCGGGCCTTCCCACTTGTCCAAAAGCTTCAGCATCTCAGCTACTGCAAGTTCAGCCCGATTTTCCTGACAGCCCGACGACTTGTGCTATCTTTTTATATCACCCTTGGGTCCTTGGGATCTCTTGAGTCCTTGGGATGTTTTAAGGGATTTCATTTCCCTATGGAGCTCTTAGACATCATTCAAAGTCATGCCTAGAACTGTGACAAGATGCCAAATCCAGCTTGTAGTGCCCCGTGGGATTGCCAGTTCGGAAGTTAATGAGCCTGAGTCGGTGCTTGAACATCTGTGGCATTGCACAATCTTCACATTAACCTGTATTAACCTGTGTAACATGCGACCTTGTCATACATCATTGGGATCCCTCCACACCTCCAACCTGTGGGATGGCAAGGACCATCCATAAATCTCTGGGAAGCCAGACTGTTGCAGCTGCGTGCGGCAGCTTACACATTCCGTGGTCGTGCTGTACATGCCCTGCGCCACGTAATACCTGCGGCCATTTGGCCAATGCGGGCAGCAGGCGGTAACCGGAGGAGAAATTGGTGGGGACCTGGTCCAAAATTGCTGGGAAGGGGGGAGGTTCAGGAAGCAACTGAGAATGGTATATGACATGTGCTCCCAATCATTTCCCACAGAATTGCTGAGATATTGTTGCATCAAACGATGCCTAATGCTAAGTTAAACCACTGGGTCATGTCCTCTGATCTGATCAGGATGCATTTCCAGAATCGGAAGGCCCGGAAGGCCATTTGAATTTTGAATTCCCGCTTCTCACTTCTAGCACTGGGAATCTCAGGAAGTAAACACCAAAAGCCAAGTGTCCAGCCAGGCTCTCTCAGGATGGATGGTAGGAGATTCACCAAGCATTTGGGTTTTGCTAATTGTGATGTCCTCAGCCAATGGAGAAACAGCTACGAGTAAGAGCTGAGTCGCTCAAACTTCTTTGCCACAACAGACCCCCAACCAAGCCAACTGACGGACAATTTGAGCCAGCGAACCAACAGGAAAGGTCACAAAACGAGCAGCCAACCAACTGGATCCAATTGGTCGACTCTCCACTCGCTTTTTGTGGGGTACGTGTCATCCAGTCGAAACTTCCAGAGATGAAACCCTTCTGAAACTCATCAAGGTCTGCCCCAGTTCGACCCAGTAGTTTTCATCCTTGGATCCCACATCACAAACCATAGCCATCTGGGTAAATGATCATATTTCACTAACCTGAATAGTTCGGCCATTTGGGGATGATTTCCCTATAAAAAACCATGATTTCCAGGTTTCGGTCGCGACGTGAGGTCGTTATAATTTACCCAGATCAATAGCCCAGTGTCGCTGCAAAAACTCGGAGGTCAGGCAGAGACAGCACAAAGTCCGAGCTCAACGCCTCCGGTGCCATGGTGGTGGACTGGGTCACCCCATCGAAGACCAGAAAAAAAAGGAAAAACGTTAAACAAAACTGGAAATCATATATGGATTATATGGATTATATAGGCATATATAGAGGTATTCCCCAGTTTATCCAGGTTTTTCGAAGATATTTTTTAACTATTTTAACTCTTATCACGACACAAAATCAAACTTAAAGGATCTTAAAAGGCTACTTTTACAGTACCCGCTGGTTGGAGAGACCAAGATTGAAGGATGGGCCAATCAATGTCAAACCGGGTAGCCTTGGACAATGGTAGAAAAATGTGTTTCTAGGGCAGCTAGCTTCACCAGAATCTCATGGGCCAGTTTCAGGATATCTCCCTCGCACAAGTCACGGTTCTCCATGACCCCATGAATATCCACATAAAAATGCCTTTGGTTACGGCAAATTATATCAAATTTGGGGTCTCAATTGAGATATTGCAGCTGCTCCTGGATTATCCTGCTACTTCTCACAATAAAATTCGCCAAGAGAGTTCAAGAGAGTCTTGTTGAGCACATCCTATCCGTCCTATCCCCACCATCCCCTGCCCCCTATCATCCCCTGCCTTCAAAAGCACTCCCTGTCCCTGGAGACCATCCAAATCATGCCACCGTGCAAAGACCGGCACCGCCTCGCAGCGGGCTCAGGACATTTCAGGACATTTCAGGGGCCCAAGTAACTCGCTGCCCATGCCGCACCAAGTGAAACTTCGTCCTTCCGAAATCTTCATCAAACAACCTGTTTCCTTACCCTCTGGTAATTTAACATAGCTATTGAAAATGGCATTTTTCAATGGGAAAATCCACTATAAATGGTCATTTTCAATAGCTATGTTAAATTACCAGAGGGTATCTTCCTTGCAGGGCACCAAGGATATGTCCTATCAAAAAAGGCTTCAAACATCCGATGCCTTCTTCTCATTGAGTTGATGGCGAGTAGCCTTGTAGAAGCCTGCACAAACGTCATGCAGTGAAGACTGGCAAACTTCAGCTGTGCATGAAGCCAGTATGTACATCATGCATCTCAAAATAGAGAAATCATCTCCTAAATTCACATTTAAATTGATTTTCCCAGCAATAGCAGGCAGTTTTCCATGGTTTTTCAGTGCCATGCCGGAATACGATTGGCTTAGGGAAGGGGCCGCCCGACTCACCACAGCAAGGGGCGTTTGATGACGCTATCAAAGTCCCGGTCCAGGCCCTTGAACATGCTGGAATCCAGGCAGCGTTCCTTAGATATGTGAAAGTCCCTGGAAGCCGAAACTGAAGGAGCTTCCAAGTATTCAAATTGCTGACCTCCCAAAAGATCTACTTGGTCCAGAGTAGCACGCTCAGATTCAGAGTGGTTTCAAACGATGCTTAAGAGATAAACAAGTTCCATGTCTATTGTATGTGGTTGGTATTTGTTGAAATCATAATCTGAAGACCTGGGACCCCATGAAACAACCAAGAGACTCAAATGTAAGTGAAGTTCAATGCATCACCGCATCACCTTGAACTACTATGTTTTGGATGGGAAACCACTATTAATCGACATGAGTTTGTTTGACAATAGGGTACGACCCTCAGATGGCCATTTAATAAGGAACATGTTGATATTTCATAAACCATGGGATATGAGGGTACAATATTTTCAGACAAACCCATATGTACTAATGTCAAGTCAGGATTAGTCAACCCCCCGTTATTAATCAACCTCGGCTGCCCCCCCCAAAAAAAATGTAGTTTAAAAACAGGTGGTCCCCCTGGATTAATAAACTTTTTGGCATGGACATGATTAATCATCCTCCAGTGCTGAAATCGCATTTTTTTATCCAACAGTTTTTATTTCCAGTTCTTTTTGTTTCTCATCATGTCTCATCAATCTCAGAACTCATCATTGTTATACTTAAGGTTTAAGTTGAAATATGGTTTTGTTCTATTTTCCAACTCTCTTTATTTTCAAATGGTTTCCTTATGCATACTTAAGTTGAAACCTCATGAACACCAGAACCCATCACTGCTGATCATTGAAAATTTGAAAAATAACTATTCCCCAAATGATCGATTTCTTATTAAATTCTTTATAAAAATCATCAGTTTGGATAGCTCCCAAAGGGTACACCCCCATGAGCCCATGTCCCCCATTAATAATAACCAGGGGTTGCCCCTTATTAATCAACCCCCATGTCCCTAATCTTTTTTTCTTTGGATTTGCCCATTCATTCCCAATGTTCCCCATAGCTTTCAGCCAATGTTTTCAGTCAATCAAATCTCATCAAACCCAATGGAATTCTACTAAAATCTAATTGACTTCTATAGATTCCAAGCCATATCCAAAATTCTATGGTTCAGAGGGCGTTTATTAAGGGGGGAAACTAGGAAAGACCTTACAAGGTCCATCTGACCTTGAGGGGGGGAGGGGTTTATTCATCCGCTGTTGACATTACTCACAAATTGATGCACAGCAACGTGCCACGCAATCGTCAAGCATCCAGGTTGAAGGATAAAGACACCTCGCCCTCTTTAGGCACTTCCCATGTGCCTGAGTTCTTTAGGCACCGAACTGTGCAGGACAGGGAAGAGACGTTCGGTTCCCGCAAGGGCCTCTTTAACATCCATAGGCTCAAAAGGGATCAAAATGGCACTGAAACACACGACCAATATCGACCAATGCCTTGCCGAGACGCCGTCTTTCTTTTTGGTGCCATGATGAAATGGTTCCTCCGAATTGACCTGGGACCAATGCAGCAGATGACACTGGAAGCAATAGGCATTTGGTAAATGGTTGATGGATGTTGATGGTTCAGAATTCGTAAGTGATCTAAATGATTCCAAATGTGCATCTAAATGCATCACTTGAGACGTCCGAATGACTCTGACACGTTGGGAGTCTTGTTTGTGATGCAGGATCTCAGCCATTTTGCTGTGGAAGCTTGAGAATGGTCCAAACTCTTTGCGGCCATTGCATTTTTATTCACAAGAACCACGGTTCGCCCAGACCTTTTTTTTCAGGCTTTGAGATTGGATTTTGGCGTTTTGGTGTTTGAGGTTTTGTTTTTTTTTTCCCATGGTATTTGGGTTTAGGGTTTGGATTTAAAAAGGATGACCTGTGCAATGGACAGCAATGGATGCGCGGCCCCCTCCCCGATCTCTTCAGAAATCCGAGAATGAGCCACTTTTTACATTCTGTTTAGAGGGCCGAGAGCAAATCGAGGTGTTTGCCCGCATTACTCCCTTGTATTCCAACCATTTTGGAACATGAACCGGCATTTCATATCATTTCATCATTGCCCTGTGTGCTTATCATGCTCAACTGCAGTCCCAAAGGCAATAAACACCTCTGTGGGCGACAAGTGGAAGCGCTCTGCCGCTCGGTAGAGCATCCGGAGCAACGCCCGATGATACCTTGCTGGGTTTGCTGCTTCACTCTGAAAGCTGGTGATGATGATGATGATGATGATGATGATGAAAACACAGAAAACCCAATGCCCAAAAATCAGACTTTGGATGTATGTCCCCTAAGGATTGAGGACTGACGTGGGAATTCTTACCACAGGTGGTACCAATACTTTCCCAGCCAATTGCGCGTGATTCACCGCAAGGAGATGCTGAGATAAGGGGACAACTTGACAACCTGGCCATGGGTGCCATGGGTGAACCCAAGTTACGGCCGGTGAAGCTGCAGGTTGTACGAGCCGGAACCAGGTAGGTCGCCTTAGTGTTCAAATGGTTTCAATCACAGCTCGTTCACCATCGTTCGCCATCGTTCGCCTATTTGCAGATTGGCAGCCCATATTGAAAACCTCGTTCTCAAGCAGGGAAGGCTCCTTTGGGACCAAGCCGATTGGCGGGCTAAACTACTCACAGAGATGGGCCTTGAGCACCACCTTGGAACACTCTAAATTCTAGGGCTTGCCCTGGGGAACGGAAAGTACTTTGTTTCACATTCATGCACCCGACATCATCCGACATATCATGAAAACTCCCTCCAACTTTCCAGTAGCTGTATTCCTCAAGTCGTGGTGCGATGTGCGTTTGCGTTGTTCATCACAAACATTTCAGTCACCCAAATCCACACCACTCACTGACGAAACAGCTCTGTCTATCCTCCCCTTTGGGACTCCAACATGTGATGCTGTAAGAATCTGCACGTGGTGCCCGTGATGAATTGATATGAATTGTGTGCAGATTCTTATCGCATTCCTTTCCGGGTGGGATTCTGGTCAAACAATGAGCTGCCCTAGATATGTTTCTCTCCTCTCCACCATAGCTGCCAGAGGTGTCAAAGGACTTCAATCCGTTCCTGGCAGCAAAAAGGGGCCATCAGTGGTACAGGATGGTATCTTTAATGGGCAAAGGGAGGTTCCCAATAGATTTTATTCATTTTGAGTTGTAGATTGTAGACGTTTGGACGGCAATTGGCAATGGTGCAAATGACACAAGTTGATCCATTCTCTTTCCAGGAGCCTGTCATTTCAAGCATTGATCAACCTTTGCACAACCAAGAAACGTCTCGGTGGCCACGCAGCGTAGCACTGACCTGTGAGGCGCTATCAATCAAAAAGTGTTTCAACTAAAGCACTGGTGATCTGGTCAAAGCAAACTAATACATATACGATCATGTCATTATGATAGTTATGAGTTATGATCCAAGTCATGAACCTCGTCATATCGAGGACATGATCCAAGTCGGCTTCCGATTTCATGTGCCATGATGTGCCATGCTCATGCTTGTCCAGACTGATCAATATGACCTTGAGAACTGAAACATACTGGGTCACGCTGTAAGAGATTGTCTCACAACAGATTTCAACAGATTTCAACAGCCTCAAGCCCCGCGGTCCCAGGGGATTGTCGGAGAGCTGCAAATGCTTTAAACTCCTCAGCATGACAAACAGTGGGACATGGGCTGCGGCAACTCCCAGAAACTGCTGAACCAACTCAAAACTACAGAACATACATGATTACACAGAGCCTTCCAGATTATTCTGCTGCCAGAACTGCCGTACAATTTGATGCCATTGTTTGTCCACGTCTGCTGGACTGGATATTGATGAAATCTGGAAGGGACGTCCAAAGTCATTGCCTAGCAGCTTGTGGTTTTGCAATGCATCCTCCAATACCAGGGCAGAGCGGTAGTCCATGTGGCTCATTGACAAATCCAGTGATGTCAGGGCGGAATCCATCTGCAACTGCTCCAAGTAAAAATTCACCTCAAGTCACAACATATTCAGACCGTCACATGAAAACAACGTCTCTTCAAAGCTCGCTCACAAAGTTCCCTGTTCGCACTTGGCCGCTTAGATTTTCAAAGGAAAACTCATAATAAATAAATGTATAAATGCATATAAATTGACATTGAAGGGCTTTCACCCAACAAAAAACCTACGATCTCTGCAGATTTTTCGCGGAAAGGCGTGTAAACAGTACCCCCCACTGTGCTTGATGGATGGACAGCGCATTGCTCTACAGTTGCGATGTCTTTCAAGCATGTCTGTGCGTTCACGAATGTAATGCTTTCAAACCCATGATCTGGATCGCTAGCTTTAAATGTTCAAGAAAAGCCACGTGCATACATCGTTTAAAGGTTAACACCACACTTTGCAAGAAATCCTTGCAGGCGGTCCTACTGTATGGCTCACCCTACGCCACAACTGCAAGACCTCACAGGATCTACATAGGTGTGCCAACCCTCCAACTTCCACTGCAGCCAAAGGCACAGGCGTTGACAAAGAATCGATGCAACCGCCACTGCAGTTGCAAATATTCAACTTCTTCACCTGTGGCACTGTGGCACAGCTTTTTCACATTTGGCATCTCCAACTCTCCCCGGCGGAATTTTTTGAACAAACGGTGCTCTTCAAAGAGCACCTTTTCCGACCGATTTGTTGCCCCTTTTTATCCACTGCAGGCAGGCAGCCATTTTCCGCTTGGCCAAGGTTTCCCCCAAACAGCTGAAAATCTCTGCAGAGAATTGGTTCCAGCTGAGATCCAGTTCAGCCACCTGGGATCCGTGAACGTTAAAATTGTGACGGAGCAAGACGTCAGGATAGTTCCATTACATGGTGTGCACGCGCACATATTTACTTGTATATTTTATAATGTGTATACATATATACATATATATATATATATATTTATTAATATAATGTATATATATATATATGTGTGTGTGTGTCTTTAAAAATCTTTAAAATATGCATAGTGTGTACCATATATGTATTTTATGGCCTTCAAAATGAAAGGACAGTGATGATGATTGACTATTGCAGACTGTTGCACTTGTTGTGAATGGGGGGTGGCCTCAATCAACATTGGCCAAAAGATGCCAAAAGGGTGGCAAATGTTCCACTCTGCTGCACTTTGCCGCACAGACACGTGCCCCTGCAGAAGTGTTGTCACGCACGCGCATGCAAAGACGCTTGGGCCTTTCCTTAGGAATGCTAGCGGGAGCTTCCACACAGAACTCGAGACCATATCATCCATTTCATCTGCCAAAGCTGATACTGTCAGCCAACCTGCAACATTTTGAAATCGTTAAAAATCACCTAACATCATTTCGGCATGGTAAAATGGCCAAAAAACTACCCAGTTCCTGGTTGAAACCAAAGGTGGCCAAGTTTCCCAAAGCCGGTGCCGCTGAGACTCACCTGCGAAGCGTTGAATATCGTTGGATCAGCTAGCCATAGAAGTTGGTTTCATTCACTGTACCCTCTGGTAATTTAACATAGCTATAGAAAATCACCATTTTTAATGGGAAAATCCACTATAAATGACAATTTTCAATAGCTATGTTAGTTTACCAGAGGGTATGTTTCACGATGTTTCATGGACTTCTGGCCTCTCTTGGATTGGACTCTTGGCAACTTTTTCATGGCTTCGTCATCGCTTGGAAAAAACTCTTCCACTTGTACATTTGAAGCTTCGTAGCCACTTTTGGAGTTTGAGTTGCCCACTTTCACCCTCCAGAATGGAATGATTGAGGCAAATGTTCTACTCCTCCAAACATTGTCTTTGGGAGTTGCAAGTTGGTGCAGACTTGAGTCCGAGAGGCGTAGGATAAAGTCTGGCCCTTGCTGATGGCATCGCAGAGCGGAAGCAGTTTGTAGTGTTCAATCTTCACTTGGCTCAAATCCTCAGGGACCGTTCGGCTTCTTGTCCGCCCTGGGTTTTTTACCATGCACATTGCACCGGCCTAAACCAACATGCTCCAAGCAATGCAACCAGAAGCTGAGATATCCAAACCTAACATCACTCCCGCAGCCGTATCCGCCCATGGGTAAATCGAAATGGAGTAAAGATCCTTGAACTCCGCGAGCCCTTGGCTCCATCATGCTCCCCCTGAGGTCAAGGCGAGTCTACGCAAATTGAAAGCATCACTCACCAGTTCAACAATGCCTCAGCTGGATGTGGGTGCATCCGTTCTCTCCCGATCCTCCATGTACTGCATAAGTCATATCACCTACACATATCTACTTTTTCCTAGATAGAGGTTTCCCATGCATGCATGCTTTGCTGCCATGGCAAAAACCATCATCATCATCATCATCATCAATCTGACATGCATATTAATCCGACATTGATATGATACCTCTCTCTCTCTCTTGGGGATTCTATGGGTGTGTCTAATATGTTTAATCCTCCACTGGACCAAGCAACGCTCCATGGACTGTGGCCCAGCTCGAGTGCAGCCAGCGATGCTCAACTCCAGCAGGGTGGAGGACTGGCCGCGGAGAGCATTCTGTTTCTGGTGATCCAAACCCATTGCGACACAATGCGTCATCTAAATGTATAGAACTAATGTTCAACCCCAAATTTTGTGACATTCATCATCATTCAACTAACTCATCTTCAACCCCAAATTGTGTCAACTAATATTCAACCCAAAGATCATGATTTGCATCTAGCTGGAGCCACTGAGCACCGCACCAACTTGGGCTGCAGCACTCGCAGCAGAAGCTGAGCTACAGCCTTGTCACCTGGACAGCTGCTACGAAAAAATATGAAAAAACGCACAAAGAGCACAAGTACTTGGCAAGTTTAGGACATATTGGGGATATCAAGAGGATATCATGGGGATGTTGTTGAGGATATAACGGTGATTTCCTGGGGAGCTATTGGCTGAACTCACCAGAATCCAAAATAAATCTCAACCATGCTACCTCTACCCTTTTCAACATCACAAAGCGGACGAAGCATTTCCCGCAGCAATCTGGACCCGCCAGCTGTTTGCGTCCTCACAGGCTTCCCTGGCCCATAGTTCGCACAGGGGAGCCCATGCAACCGAGGTGCTTAGTAGAGAATTGCCGTGCAAATCTACCTGCAAGGCGATTCAAGCCGGTGGTTAGTGGTGATGCCGCGATGCCTGAAACCTGCCCTCACTCAGCATCACCATCCCCACCGATGCTCAGCATGGCCTTCTTCACCATATCTACTGTAGGCAACGTCTCAGCCACAGCCTGGGCCATGATGCAAGATCGATGACGGGCCCCTTGAGCTGAGCAACATGCACTCTGAAATCCCAATAAATGATATATATATATTATTATATATATATATTATATATATATATATTATATAATTATATATATATATAATAAATGCCAAATAAATGTATCCCAAGCTGATTAAACACAGCTCCTGCATTTCTTAATAGTCTCAACAGGATGGAGCACCCAATGGACCACCCAATTCGCACAGAGCAGCCAACAGCTCCATGTCGCTCAAATCCAAATGCGCCAGGTCCAAATCATTGGTTTCCCCAATCCTTGGATGGCAGGATGATACAGGCGGAAGCATTTCTGGCATCAGCTTATCGTAGATCGCATCCCTTAAAATGATATTGATGGTAAAGTTTGGATATATAAATTGGTTCATGTTTCACACCGGTGCCCTCTGCATGACAAAAAATCGAAATGAATGGACATTCATCTATACACACCTATCCAGTGCCACGTGCGATGTTCAAGCTATTCAAGGCTAAGGCGGTGAATTCAGGTGCAGCTTTGGAAGGATGTTGTCAGTCTCAACTGGGAACGTTCCTCACCGGAGGATGGCAGCCGCAAACATCAAACGGGGGGAAGACGATCTGATCGCCAAGGAACACGAAGGGAATTGGCAAAGGAGTCGCCGTCAGCCCATTGCACAGCTTCAGGTAGCGCTCCCGGGTGGCGTTGTCCACCTTTTGACCAGGAAGGATCCCATTAAGCAATGCGAACCTGCTGATGCAACCCGCAATGATATGATCACTTCCCAAGGGACTTCCCAAGGGAGAAAATCAACAGCCACAAAATGATCGGACCAATCGTGCCATCTTAAATTCTTAGCTTCACTCTAGAAACTCGTCCATTTGATTTGGTCATCCCTTGATATCAGTATGACGCAACCAAAACCACACCGGTCAAGGGGCCGGCGGCAGCGAGCACACTGCACCAGAACCGGCATCACGAAGCAAAGATGTATGCGACCTGCTCATCATTCTTCCTCAAGGGCTGTCTGGCTAACTCTTTAAACATACCAGCTGGAATTGGTATGACATACAAATCCATACAAGCCATATTCAGGAAACGGAATTACATGCCATCAGATCATGAGTATGAAGCCGCTTACAGCAGGGAAATTGTGAACATGAATAGTGGCTGACAACCAGTCCGGAGTGCCACAGAAAAAGAGTCTGTTTCTTCATTGCTTTGGGTGGCATGCCCAACGACTGTTGAATTAATTGCACAAATCCAACTGCAGTCCATATGCGGTCTCTCGATGCTTCACAGCAGGGTTGGGAAAATAAACACTTTTGCAATCTTTTGCACCTCCAGTCTTTGAATTCCAGCCATGCGTCTGGTTGAAAGCTGCTTCTTGATATGATGCTGTGGAGGCAAACTGCCAGGGTTTGCAACCTGCAACACTTTGAGCCAAGGAGTTGACCTTCGCACCGTGACTGCCAACTACAATCTCAGGAAAATGTTCTTTAAATATACGGTATACGTCTATGTCTATGTCATGTAAATATACGTGTTACGTGTAGATAGACAGCCAGCCAGCCAGCCAGGCAAACATATATGATAGATAGATACGCAGGTCCAAATTTAGAAGCCTTGAAAACATGTGGGAACGCCGAATCGCCACATAGTGGAGGCTTTGAAGTATGACTAGCCACTAGAAAGGATAAACTGCTCTTGGCTCCCCCTAGTCAGCCTTCATCGAGCCGGCTGAGCCTTTCCTGCAAACGCTTGGGACCACGGCTGAGAGAAAGCGTGGACCTTCCTCATGTCTCGTACAGTGATGGGCTGTGATAAGATCTGATATTCTGTTTTCTCGTTGTTTCTCCCCCTGGTGTGGTTGGGCTGTTGGATCTAACTTTGACTTCAGGGAAGGTTCGCCAGGGCTTGATTCGACACATCAATTCCTACACATTAAACTCTACTTTGAACCTATCAAAGTCTCAAGTGCACAGGTGATGTGACCTGCCAATCCCCACTCCTTCACAGTAGTAAATAAGTAGGAATTTAAGATGACATCTGTCAAGATAGAACATTCAGTGCTTTCCCCTGCATACCATCACCAAAATCGGTTGGTCGTGTTTATCACATCAATGGATTTGTTTAACTGCGCAATCTGCAGAGAAATAGATCGTTTATCTTACTGGTGCGTTTTACGTAGGGTTGCTGGATGGGTTTATGGGGGTTGCTGGGATGATGACATTACTATAGTGATGAAATGGATCATTCCCGAAAATTCCCTGCTTCAACCAATGGAATCCCAGTCCTCTTGAGCCCAGGATGCCTCAATTCACGAACGACGGCGACGCAAAAAGATCCGAGACCCGACCATTTTCTCGTTCAGTTTTACGAGTCTCAAAACATGTGTCAAAATCACAGACAATAACAGCAAATGTTCCTACATTGCACTCCACCATATGTATATCACTGTATATCTGTATGTATGTATACAGTAATCATGACTACAATATCTATCAATATCTATGCGCAGCGAATGATTGGTCAACTCGAACTCAAGCCCGCCCGCTAGTGAACCAGCTCCACTTGTCTGCGGCTTCAAACTCTGCAGTCAGTCAAGGCACTTTGTGTTCCAAGCATCCTGCGCTATGCCACGTGTGGCAAAATGAGCACAGCTACATTGCGGGTAATTAGATGTAATTAGAACATATATTTGAAGTCATGATTCATCACGGCAGGAACGGCAGAACATTATGAAATTGACAAAGGGTCAAGAATTGTTTTGGGAATTATGTTTTCCCCGTTTCGTTTTTTTTTTGGATCTGCTTTTCTGCCCGTTTTCCTTGCTATTTGCAGCATTTTGGAGCTGGAAGCTTCCATTTTAACTATCTTTGCAACATTTTGGTGGAATTTGTAAAATTTTGGAGCTGGAAGGTGCCGTTTCAATGGGTACTTGCAGCATTTTTGAGTTCGAACTGTTCATGTAACATGGTAGTTTGCAACTAGGGTTCATTTAGGGTTGGTTTTAGGGTTAGTTTAGGGGTTTTGTTTGGATTTAAGTTTAAGGGTTTGTTTTAAAAAATTATGTTTTATTTAGTTTTTTGAATGGTTAGTTTAGGATCTTTTTGGGGCTTGTTTTCGGTCTTATTTAGGTTTGGTTAAAGATCTATTTATGGTTGGTTCTGGACCTATTTAGGGTTGGTTTATAGGATCTATCTAGAGTTGGTGTAGGACCTATTCAGGATTGGTTTGAGGTGTGTTTAGCGGTGATTTAAAATTTGTTTAGGTCAGGTTTAAGATCTATTTAGGGCTGGTGTAAGGTTTATTTAGGATATTTTAGGATTATATAGTATTATATAGTGTCAAATTTATTTAGGGAGTGTTTAGGGTGTCCTTGGAGTTGTTTTAGTGTTTCTTTGGTTGGTTCGGGGTTTATTTATGGTTGATCTAGGGTCTATTCATATGATGTTTCTTAAGGATTATCTGCAGTATGAGAAACACAAAAAGAGGGAAAAGCAGAGAAGCAAAAAAACAGGTAAGCAAAGAAGCAGAAAAGCAGGTAAGCAAAGAAGCAGGGACAACAGAAAGCAAAGAAGCTGGAAAAGCAGAAAAGCGGAGAAGCAAAGAGGCACCACAGTGGAGAAGCAGAGAAGCAAAGAACTACAGTATAAAAGCAGAGAAGCAGGGAAGGGCAGAAAAGCAAAAAGCAGAGAAGCAGAAAAGCAAAGAAGCAGGGAAACAGAAATCAAAAAAAATGCCCAAAACGAACAAATAATTCAAAATAAAGCCCTCCTTAAACAAACACCTCCTCATTGCTTGACTGCTTCTACATCTGCAGAACCATGACCAAGCCACCACAAACTCTCAATGTCTACACCTGGAGGCTGTTTCCCAAACTGGATGTTCACTATGTTCACTTGAGCTTCAGGACTTTCAGGACTTTAAACTGGTACATCCCATTCATAATATATATGCTGTGATATGTTCCAAAATAATTTTCGTCGTCCACTATGATTCTGCTTCATCGATAATTACCTCGCTTCCCCTCGCAAAGCCCTCCCCTTCTTGCAAGGTCCTTATGGTACTCGTACCAAAAATCCTTGGAATGGTGCAAGCCGAACGTCGCATGCTGAGTTGCCATAGGTTTGCAGCATTCTCATTTGTTGATACTGGTTGTTTCATGGGGAGTCCCATCATGGATTATAATCCATATATATTGGATAGTATAACAACAACCGAAACAATAGTAACACTATATAACACTATACTCCACAACATCGACCATAACCATAGGATTCCCATGATGGATTACTATTGGATTACAATAATTTAATAATGGTTGTTTTACCCTCTGGTTATTTAACATAGCTATGGACAATCCATTATAAATGGAGGTTTTAAATGGGAAAATCGAATCTGTACATGGGCCATTTTCATCCATTTTCCATAGCTATGTTAGTCATAACCAGGGGGTATACCATCATATATACTAATTTATCCCATTAATTCCTATTAAATCACCATTGAATCACCATTTTAAACCATCATTTTAAACCAATGGTCAGCGGGTCAACTACTCACTGCTTCCGCCACCGGGGCGATCCGAGACACCACGACTCGCACCCGATGCTGGAAGGAGAAATCCCGTGGAGTTGTCGGATGCATCCCTCGGCGGCCCAGGTTGTAGCAGGTTGTAGCTGTCACTAGAAATTGAATCATGTTAAAATATGTTAAATATACAGGAAACCCCAAAAATAATTCACTATTTGCGGGTATTATATATATATATTCTTATTTTTCTGTTTGGATAGTGTCGGCCCAAATATGCCCAAATCCTACCAGTGGCGCACCGTGCCGGCAGATGTTTGGGAGGTTAGTATGCCATGTCGATCTTCTTGGGCGGTGAGCTACACCGATTGCAATTGGTTGGATGCTCCAAGTATCCCATTATCATCCATTATCTTCCCTTTCGAAATATCTTCCTACGCTCTCAGGGGCTCAAACATGCTGTGTGAAGATGTCGTGCTCTGACATGACGATCGCGAAGGGTCTGGGTATGTCTGGGTGCAACGGACAGGTTTTTCCTGCTTTCCCAAGCGCCTGTGGGGACACTTTGCGCAAGATCTCTGTCGTTGATACTTCGGTTCTGAAGCCAGGTGCTTACGCAAGACTTGCGGACGACTTTGCCAAGGCCTTGTTGGAGATTCAAGATGCCAAAGAGATTGCTCCAGCACCGGCAAAAGTTACTGCAACACTTCTCGGGACAACAGTTTGGTGGAAGCTGCGGTCATACTGCCAAGCATGCAACTCAGGTATGGAATCAACTGGTCATACTTTGGCAACGCCGGTTGGCGTGTCGATTCTGCGATGCCCCTGCAAGTCAGGTTTCAAGACAGATAGGTCATGGGAGCGGCGAAATGTTTGGAGCAAGTCAATGGCTATTTGGCACACTGGATATCACAGCTTGCACGCTGCGCGGACACGGTTGGGGCACTCACTGACCACTTGAGCCCGGAGGTGGTCCCGGCTGCCGTTTTCCTCCTGTTTGATTTGTTTGTTTTCATGCTTAGGGTCTTTGGGCGCAAGTGCTCAAGACATGCATGTCTTTTGTTTCTTCCAGTAGTTGATGAGGCTGACAAGGAGCCGAGCCGGTAGTTAATGTACTGCGGTGCTTTGCATGGAAGCCGGCAGGCAATACCTATTGGTTGCCGTGTTCGAAGTGCTTGCCACCGCCTAGTGTATCCTATTGTGGAGCTCTGGACAAGCAGAGATTTCTCGTTTGGACTAAACGGGGATGCGCATAGCCGCCCCTCAAACACAGAGCCCATGCGCAATATATTATGTTTGGGTGATAAGATGTATAGTAAGATGCTACTCTTCTATCATATTCTAGTTTGTTGGAAGTTTCTATATACTAGTAAATCTCATATCATCTCACATCTACCCCCAAATTCCGATCACTTAGATTACTTTGAGAAGCTCAGAACAATTCAACCAGCCCAGTCATCGGTCATCCATGGTCATCCATGGTGATCCTCAACGAGTACCACGGAGCTGACCCAACAAGCCAAGGCACCAGAGTATAGGTATTTGAATCGAACAGTCGAGGCCCGTGCCTCCAAGAGGCTGATCTCTGGGAACAAGTCGAAGGGTCCCAGTCGAGTTCGCCAGGACATCAGGACATATCAGGAAACTAAGATAAACTAAGTCTATGTACAAAGTCTATGTAGATCCTGTGCTAGCATTCACCTGTCTATTAATTGTTCTGCCATGGTTTGGTGCTGATGGATATGTAAGAATCGGAATAGCCCACTCAAGTCACAACAGTATACGACAGTTATAGACGATGCCACACTATGCCAGTGGAATCTTGCTGGCTGTGCAGGTTGGCTAGCAGATGCACGCCTGGCGTTCCATCTCTCGGCAAGTCTTTTCCATTTTCATCAAGGAGGTCACCTCGTTCCCAATGGGAGCAGAATGGGAGGACATCCATCCCTGAACGGAGCATCCTGGGAAAAGTGGCCAGTGAACATAGTGAACTAATTCATACTATATACGTATATACATATATATATATATACGTATATAAGTCTCCGAATTTCTCCGAAACTTTCCCACATCAGAAAGCGCAGTTCCAACACAAACATCACCCGTCAATGAACCACCTAACTTCGGGAACAAGATGGCTTCTTGCAGCGTCCAGTGGTGAAACAGAGCTGCAGGGACCAAAGATCATCCAACCTTTCTGCCATGCGGAGAACATTCTAGCATATAGAATCTGTAAGAGAAGGATATGTGATATGTAATTTATGTAATCATCATTGTCTCCAAGAATCCATATATTAATCATTTAATCATTAATCCATAGTACCCTCTGGTAATTTAACGTAGCTATTGAAAATGACCATTTATAGTGGATTTTCCCAATAAAAAAGGTGATTTTCCATAGTTACGTTAGTTTACCAGAGGGTAAATCCATGATTTCCATTGAACCTACCTGAGAAATTTAAGGCCAAGTCTCCCATTCCTTGAAACGGGCCGAAGAGGTCTTGGGCCACTGCCCCGGACCCGTCAGGGCTTTGTTTTCACGCGTAGTGATCCAACCAATGGCCTCGTCTACGGATCCAACCCATCTGCAAGTCGTCAGGCTGTCAGGGAAGGATTTGATGATTTGAGGATTTTGGTTGGAACTGGGCTACCCTCTGGTAAACAGCCACATAACTATGAAAAATCACCATTTTCAATGGGAAAATCCACTATTAATGGTCATTTTCAATAGCTATGTTAGTTTACCAGAGGGTAAATCCAAGATGGAAACATATGGATCATATGGTTTCACCATTTTCGCTTGATTTGGGTGCCATCATGTCTAAAAACCAGGACCCGGCAGGTCTACGGATCTTCAGGACCTGATCTAGATCCCCTCCACGAAATCTCCATGGATGATCCCAGATGATCCCCTCTAAATCTCAATCAACAATAAGATAATGATAAGATAATGTAAGAAATTATTCTAGCCATCTTACCATCCACCCATCCACCCATCCCCTCTGACGCAGCCAGGTGGCCGAAGCGAGTTCCTCCACCTCCAACAAGAAGCGGCACTCGCTGACGATGAGACTCTCGTCAGGCTGTGGTGCTCTTAGGACCTACCCAGTCCCCAACGGCCTGCAACGACAAAAGGATCCAGGTCTTAGCCACGCCTGGGTGATGAGATGCAGCTCATCATAGGCAGGTATCACAATATCCCCTGAGACCAGAGCCATGGAGCTTGAAACATGCCGTGAGGGGCAAAGAATTTCCATGAATTTCATTGAATTTCCACAAAATCCCTGGGAAGAGAAAGAAACAACCTCCATAAAAACGGTGGTGTCATTCAGAAATGTTAGTTATGTGACACCATCCTGCCTGTCAGAATTCCTCGGTTCTTCTGCCACCTGAGGACTCGGACCAGTAAAGAATTCCACTGTGGCTCGTGTGGCTCGCAGATCCGATAATTGGTCGGAAACTGGTCGAAAATTGGCCATTCATGACCCAAGCCCTACCAGTCAAGATACAAAAGTGCTCAATGGCTCAAATACTGCAGCTGAGAAATGGCTTATTATTGGTTAAACTATGTTAAAATGGTACGCAACGGATCAACATCGCACGAAACATTTCCATTTTGATCCATTTTATGTCTATCTCTCTAGGCTGCGCCAGCGCAGCATGCCTTGTTCCCTTTGCAAACGAGTTTCATCTTCACAACAAACGTCTTTGTGGCGACCACGCGCCGTCTCTCCAGAAAATCGATCACAGCCCCTTCCTGAAAAGTCACATGGGGCAGTCACCATGCCATCACTTACCAAATGGCTGTGTCCATGGAGTAAACCTCCAAATAGGCATGGCTTCATCAGGAATATGAATGGGAAAATGAATGATGATAAACCATGATATACCATGATATACCATCAATGGGGAGGCTCCCCTCAATTTTCGCCAAATCGCAGTGTCTGGCAGCGGCTCTCGAAGGTTGACTGAGGAGCGCCTCCTAGCAATGCCTCGATGCACATGGGTGTCAAACTGGCACCATGCGGACTGCACCATAGGGAATTGGTGTGCGCAATCTAACCAATCATCTGTGTGCCATGTATAGACATTCAATACAATTTATGTTATGTAACTATCCAATAGAATGCACTTGTATAATGGAAGAAACTGACATACATACATGATTATACATAGTCTAGGTGTTCTTTAAGAAACAGCTTTGCTAGTTCCTTATTGATTGATTTCACAAAGTCGTGGTATTTTGATTGCCGCGCTGGGCGATAAAAATAGACAGTCCGCTTGGCAAATCCCAACTTTCAACCACAATGAAGCTACAGGGCTGGCGTGAGTCGCATTATCAGACTTTGTCCATGGAAGTGTTTCCAACAAGCAGCAAGAACCAGCGTATCTGTGAGCAGCGTAATTTCATCCTACGGATGGGTACCACACTATGTGCACAAGGTGTATGTGATGATTAGCACACTTCATCACACTTCATTCGTCAGAAGCGATCCTCAGATCTTAATGGGGCAGAACCAAAACTTATGAAGCAATCTTGGTTCACAATTAGTTCACAATCATAAGGGTGACTTATTCCAAGAAATCAAGAGAAACCAGTGCTAACCAGCACTGTGATGTCGTGCCGAGCCGAGTCCCCCAACCCATGCTCACAGATCCTGGGCTTGCAGGGCTCAGCATGTCGGGCAGTGGTGTGGTCGGCGCACCTGGGGGTAGCAGTGACTCGGATTCGAGGAATAACAAATGCCGAAACCACTGACCCAACTGACCCACGAATTCAATATCAGCAAAGTGGAACACAAGTGGCAAACATCTTTTTGAGAAGAACAAGTACAAGTAGCACCTAACATTAACACATCAAACATCATTGATACGATTGTGCTTTCAATGTGATTCCATTGGGGACCAAGGCCAAGGAGCGACCCAATTTCATCTCAAGGAGTGTAAAAACCCACCCATCCAGCGTCACCCTTCCGTCGCCTTCTGAGGCAGTGTGGTGAGGCGATGGTTCGGACACGTTCAACGCACCTGGTGCGATCCAGGAACGCCAACTTTGGAAATTCAGAAGCCTTTATTGACCAACAAAGAATGCGCGTCAAAGTCGATTCAAATCTTTTACGGAAGGTTTTTTTTGTTCAAAACTCAACCCCACTGACCTCAATGAACAACAGTTGGATCCCAAGATATCCAAGCTCCATCCGGTAGCTACAGCATATATTAACAACATTTAACACTGGTTGGTGGTTGACCTACCCCTCTGAAAAATATTATAGTCAGTTGGGATGATTAGTCCCAAAATATTCCCAATATATGGAAAAATAAAAATTCATGTTCCAAACCACCAACCAGAACACCATTTGGACTCCAACAGTGAACCCCAGCCTTGACTTGCTGGGCGTGAGCCCTGCTGTGACGCTACAGATCCTCTCAAAAGGCGGGCACGCTAGGTCTGGAGATGTCTGGAGTCTTAAAGTCTTAGTCCAAGAACATGTTTTTGAAGTTGTCTTGCAGGTATTTTAGCCCCTTTGAATGGCGTAGCTTGATGTAGCTTGATGTAGCTTGATGTAGCTTGTTCATCTCCTCCGAGTCTTCTGTTTTTTGCATGAATCAAGTAACGGTTTGACATACCCTGTACTTTGCGAGCACCCAGGCACAAAGGAATGCGGAGGAATAATGCACTCTTATTCTCTGTGGATTTGAAACGGCTTCGCTGAAGTGCTGAACAGCAGTTGCAGAAGGGCACAGGAAACTCTTCAAAAGTGTTGCATCATTCAGAGGTGTCATGAATTGACATGACGCAGCTCCTGGAGGGGTGGGTTTAGGTAAGAACTCCAAGTCAGATTCGTCGATGGTTTGAGAATTCTCATAGACTTGTCTGCCTTGAGTTCAGCAGCGATTGGGCGGCCGACATTCTAGAGTCTTAGAGCTGATTCCAAACCAGAGCAGACCAAGAAGATCCAAGCCAACACCACCGGACCACCTGCACAAATGCCTCGTGATTCAGGAAAAAAAAGCTATCCTTTCAAACTTTCCGCATCTTTCGGAGTCAAGTTAATTATAGTAAATTCATGTAAATTCAGCATCTTTTTGGAAGTAAATCTGCAAAGCCAAGAGGCGGATGGCCGCAACCTTTGAAGATTCCTTGGGAATTCGGTCGGCCTTGGCCTCTGCTTCCTCTTCAGACCTCGCCAGTGGACTCAGTGCTTGAGCCACCCTCCAGTGGAAGGTCTCACTTTGCATCACTTCCCTTGAACTATGTTGAACTGAATGAACCGAAGGCAAAATGGATGAACCCGACTACATGATGCATGTTTTAAATATGTTCGCTGCAACCCTGACGTTGCGCCGCGTCTGACTTCAGGTGGATATGAATATAAAGTTGATGCTATTGCCCCAATCAACATATTGTTACATATTGTTCATAGGGGGTGGCAAATGTTGATCCATTATGAAGATAAAATTGATGTTAATTATTACCCCAATCAACATATTGTTCATAGGGGGTGGATATTTTTGATCAAGTTGATGTTATTACCCCAATCAACATATTGTTCATAGGGGGTGGCACATTTTGATCCCTCATGAAGATAGGGGGTGGCGAATGTTGATCCCTCATGGAGATATAGTTGATGTTTTTACCCCAATCAACATATTGTTCAGAGGGGGTGGCAAATTTTAATGTGATAAGGATCATGATGCAATTAATCATCATCATCATCATCATCATCATCATCATCATGGTGACGATTGAACATGTGGAGCAACGTCCGGGTTGGGGCGAACATGTTCAATGGCTCAATACATCTCCTTTTTCCATGTTCCATCCTAGCATCATCAAGAACTAACAAGGTGCAAATATGCAGAAAGACCCTCTCTCATCTGCCTGGGAGCCTGGGAACGCCCTACCCTACCTGCCCACCTTTGGAGTTCCGAAGCATTCATCATATACCTGGATGGTTTCCAAGCTGCTTGCAAATGCTTGCACGATGGGCAGGGATGGCTCATGTTAACATTGTTAACTCATGTTCCCTGGAGCCCTTTTACCGTGAATGAGCGGTGCATTTATTGATAACTTGTTTTGAATACCGGACATGGGATCATTAAGCATACGTCTGGACACGCTACACCTTGGAAGGCGTGAAACTTTGACTGGAGACTTGGACACTCCGAGAATCGGCTTCTTCAACCTTCTTCATGTCTTCAGGACACTCATCAGAAGAACAGTTTTTCTCAGAAAAGCAAGCGAACGACAAACCGACAAACAGCAAAGAGTCCTCACTCTGTTCTCTGCATTATCATTGAAGCATATCACGGAGACAGCAGTCTATCATAGATAGATAGTGAAGAGAGTTCTGAAAGCGAAGCCGCACACCTCAAAACCCTTCGATACAAAGAAAGAAAAACATCATGCTAATTTTGGGATGATTTTCGCAGGGTAGGGATACTTTACGATGCTCTTCTTAGCCATGATGATGCAGCCATCCACCAATCCAGTCCAAGCGGCGCAAGCTCCCTCCGTCGCTTTAGCCAAATGGCAGCCATGGCCTCAAGTCCTCCCTCGAGCTGTGTCAAACGTGTGGCCGTTGGTTGCGCGCTTAGGGTGGCGAGGTTGGCTGAGGCTGAGGATCTTGGAAGATCAGTGGTTGTGATAGGATAAAGCACTTCGTTTTTTGATCTTCTGAAGTCATGGACTTGGGAAGGGTGTGCGACTGCCAGGTCTTGCTAAGTCTGTTCGACGTTGTCTTGCAGCAAAGCTAATCATTGAGGAGATTTGGCTCATTTCTATGTCAGCAGTATGAATTTATCCCCGGGAAAAAAATGCGATTGCTCCCAAATATGTTGACCCAACACTATGAGAAGCATCCTTCCATGAAAGGATTGAGCCAAATCAATGGTCAGCAGTGGTCGAAACTCAACTCCTCCAAATATGCCGAGGAAAGGCTGGTGACGGCAACCCTGAGTCTTGGAAAACCCGCTCAAAGAAACTCCAGTCTGGAATTGTTTTGAGATGCTTCAGCAATATCTACCCTCTGGCAATTTAACATAGCTATTGAAAATTGCCCATTTATAGTGGATTTACCTATTGAAAATGGTGATTTTCCATCGTTTTTTTGTAGGTTTACCAGGTTTTTTTTCCAATATGTCCTCAATCTTCCAGAATATCCCCCCATCGAACAACCTCCATGGGATGATGCGCTGGTTGCAAGCCTCTGGCGAACTGGTTATGACTAACATAGCCATGGAAAGATCCACCATTTTTAATAGGTAAACCATCTATTTCTATGGGCCGTCTATACCATGGCTATGTTAAATAACCAGAGGGTATATTAAATATTATAGTATCTATAATGTATCTATATTGATATCTATATCTCTCTCTCTGTATAGATATATATATATATCATTTTATCGCAAATAATGTATCTATATTACATTTTTTCATATATGCTATCAAAATATATTAAAATCTATCAAATCTGGATAAATGTGGTAATGTCATGTTCATATCAATAAATAGCCCGAATTAACCAACACCCACATTCCAGAAAAAACATGGCAATACTGCTTTGAGTTGGTCCCTCTGTATTAATATCTACTAATCAACATGGGTGGTCACCTCCTATTAAACAACACCCTTCTGGAAATCCTAATTCTTGGATTCAAAAAGCAGTCGAAAACAAATGGATTCAAAAAGCAGTCGAAAACAAATGGATTCAAAGCATTTCTCATACAAAATCCCATGAATCTCATTGGAAAACGAATGGATTCAAAGCATTTCTCCTACTACAAGTAAATCTCATGAATCCCATTCCAAATCTCATGAATCCCATTTTGTTTTTTCTGCCCATTATTTGGGGGCTTCTGGGTGGAGGGGGGTTATCAATACGATCTTGGCATTACGTAGTAAATATTGCAGAAACATCTTGTGATATTCCTACATGCACCGATATGCTAGGCACTTGGTGTTTGTATACATTCCACTTCTGTCCCTAACTTGGGTACATTATGGTACATTTGAGTTCTTTGTCGCATTCTTCAGTAATTACCCTCTGGTAAACTAACATAGCTGTTGAAAATCACCATTTTTAGTGTGTAAATCCACAATAAATGACCATTTTCAATAGCTATGTTAGTTTACCAGAGGGTACCATGCATTTCTTTTCTGCAAAAATGGGGAGCCGTGAGTCTTTCGCAATGTCCATTCCCGGGCTCAGCTTGGCACCGAAAGAGAATTCCGTGGAGATTCCCAGGCGTTGCCGACCAGCTTTCACCCGCCTCCTGGCGGAGGTCATCATTTACACCAAAAAAATGAGGTGTTTGATGGTTTTTGCGCAAGCGCTTTCTTGCCATGTGCCATCATGTGCCATGCTATCCATATCTATCCATGCTCACAACGCACAGCCAGAGTAGCTGTTGTCTAGGTGTTGTCCAGTCAGAAAATTGCTACAGCCCAACAAAAAAACAGCTCCACTGGGCTCCCCCACATGCCACGCTGCTGTAACAGCTTGTCACGGCGCACCAGCCTTAAAATTCCAGCCGCCCCAAGAAATCCATGGTGAAACCTTTGGGACGGAAATGGGCAAAGAATGGCAAAGAATGAATAGAATCCCAGTGAAGGGTCACAAAATGAACCCGGAACATTGATGTATAGTGTGTGCCAAAGATGCTCACGCAGAAATTGATGGTATAGGGACATGGAATCAAAATGTCATTGTTCTTTCACGATTGTTATTATATATGATCATATATATATATATTGTTTGAGCATTGGTGTTGCAGCCCCTGCGGACAATTTGCACCACCCGTGCAATCTCTGCGTTCAAGTCTGCTCTTCTCAAGGATTGCGTACAGGGGATGGGTGGCTCTCCATTCTGTGGAGGCAGCGCGGCAACTTTTTAAGCCAGTGATGCACCTATTATCAGGTCGGAGGGCAGAAGAGCGCGGTTGCGGATGGAGAATATAGAATTGCAAAGCTTGGTTCACTCCACTTCGCACGAGCAGCAGAACTTAGAGAATAAAGCTCAGAACTTCGAAAACGATGCTCACAAGTTAGCGGAACACAACACCGTGCTTCAGAAGGGAAGTTGGAGGAAGCGAGAAAGATCGGTGAAGAGAAGGCGGAACTCGAGAAGGAGTTGAAGGAAGCGCCCCGAACTTTTGGATCGAAATTCGCTTAGGATAGGACCGTGCGAAATAGTTTGCGAATTTATTTTAGGAAAAGAATAATACTTGGATGGGTTTTGGGTGGAAATGCATTTTGGCAAAGGAAAAGCCAGCTTGAAATGAGATACCATAAATATCCATAAAATACATTAAATAATTAAAATACCATAAAATTCATAAAATATCGCTACCGACCAATGACCCCCTTGAGCCCTGAAACTTCGCCATCTGAAGAAAATCTATCCACGCAGTAGCAGCTAAGTACATGTCTTTCTGATGATCAACTCGTTGCAATGTGCACTTCTGGATAAAAAGCACGAAGGAACATGAGAATAGCACAGGGGTGTCCTGTCTGAAATATGTTTCAAAACGTCCGTCAGAGTCCGTCATCATCGATCTTGTACACAGTTGTATCGCGGATCATCCCTGATCAAATTTCCAAAGTCTTCCAATGTCTTTCTCAGAGAGTTTGATCAGCTGAAGTGGAATGAACACCAAACATCAACCAACATACTGCTAGCCGATCTAGCAGTAGAAACAGTGGCGGGTCTGCTCCGATATGCTCCGATCACCTCTCACCTTTTGTCAAATTGCTGGGATGGCCCAACAGTTCCCCGAGTTCCTTCCGACGTTGTTGCGTCTGGGCGAGAGCTCGGACCTGAAGTGGACATGTTGAGAGTTCGGAAAGAATTGTTTTGCAACTTCTCAGAACTTCTCTGACTTCTCTGTCACACTTCTCGGATTCTCTCCACCTTCGACTGCAAGAGCTTTTGGGGCTAGGTGTTGAACGATGATGGCGCTCAAATTGCCAAGCCCAGCACCTCGCCCTCAAGCTCGCGCATGATGAGACAGGTTTGCCATTGAACAATGGACTTTGCCACGTTCCTGAGCACCATCAGTACATATATCAGTACATATATCAGTACATATATCAGATATTATCAGATCATATCAGTACCATCATGTACCATCTATCATCTATCCGAATCTAATTATGCCTCAGTCCGAAAACCCACCAAATATCATAGGATTTCCGGATACCATCATGGCATTGAACTGTTCCTCTGGAAGCTGGCAGTTCAATACACAAGTGTCATCGGCAATGATCTTTCAGCCGAGTGTCGTATCTGCATAGATATGGTCTCCAACATACATCACCTAACCATCAGAGCGAGATCATTTGGACCCTCTGTACATCTGGTACAATTCCTCTAAAGCAGGTGATCTTCTGCAGTGCAGTCGAAAAATGAATATGTAAATGTAAAGTAATCATGGGACAAATATTCGTAAGCAGCGATACTCACTGCCTGGAACTCTCCTAAGTATTTGACTCCAAGTTTGCAGGTATATGCGGTAGTATAGAGGTGGTTTATAAAACATTATAACATTAAAATGGGGGTTCTATGGGGGCCTAACATCATATATATCATACATTAGACATGTCACATTTACCAGAAAGATCAATGTTTTTGCGGGTAGTGTCAACCCCGGATTAATAAACCCTGGTTTATTAATTAGGGGGTACCCTTCCAATTAAACAATCTAGGGGTTATTAATCCAGGGTTGACATTACTCCAATTTTGAGAAGCTGTCACCCCGTCCGATCTTCGCACCTGTTGCCCTCCGTATCCGAAGCACTCCTCCACCATTCGCGCATGACCGCCGCAATAGACCTTGCCCGCCTGGGCCAACGCAAGACCCCAAAGAATCTTAGTGGGATATAGTGGGGTTGTTCATCCCAAATAGTCAACCAAAATTAAGTGAAATCATCAGTTCAGTTGCCACATATTGAAACCACAAAAATGAACAACATCAAAAACACACTCTGTTCAGCCGCTCTAGCCATGTCCCTCACGTGACATGCCAATCAGCATGGCTCATGGGCAAGGGCCATCCTCCAACGGCACCTTCATCTTTGCACGTGGTGTAGAATGAGTGAGGCCCCGTTCCTGCTACAGGCGCTTTTTGCGCTGCATTGGTGGAGTTGCTTTGGAGCCCAGAGATATCAATCTTATCACAACTTACACAACTTATCACTGAGGATGATCCCCATTAGGAATGAGTCGGGGGTGATTTCCGGTTGAGAAAAAAAGGTACACGTTTAGCACAGCAGCTCCAAATATTCCAAATTAAATTGAGAATGGAGCTCAACTTGTCAGCCATCATCGGGCATCCATGGCTGACTTCAAAACCCTGGAGAAGTCATAAGTCGATCAGCTGGAGCCTCATCAATGACTTCCCACAAAGGCATCCTGGTCAAGCCATCGCAAGTGCTTCCGTAAGAGTTTTTGAAGGACGAATGTTTCCAAACCATGCAACTCAAAGCACAGGCTGCAGGCTCCTGAGAGTCCAAAAGTCTGGCTTCTGCGCATTGGTGATGACCTGCTCCATCGCAATGTTTGGATCATTCTCTCAGTGCCCCCAGCGATGGCGTGACGATGGAGCCAAGATGCCACATCAAAGAGCGAGCGCCAAGTCAAGCCTGGCCTCAAGACTAAGCCGGGCCATGGGAAGATATGGGAAGCGGGGGTCACGGATTGGGACATGGAAGTGCCTACAACGTGCCGCAGTGCGACATTCATTCCAAATGCCAAAATGAAACGAGATGAAACTCCGATGCTGATTGAAGTGAGCAAATTAATAAATGGGAAAAATGAACAAAACTAACAAAACTATACAAACGTCATGTCATACGTATGTTAAATTATAATCATTTATAATCAGTTATAATCTATCTAAAAATGGCATTTGCGATGGAACTCCCAAGTGCCGGAAATCCCAAGCAATGTTTGCACTTGATGCAGTTGCAATCTGAGATTTGCTGCGGCAGATAGCGGTCGTAGGCGTAGCTCATCATCCTGTCGGTTGAAATGATTCCCGTGGAAAAATGTAAATCTTAGCCATGAAGATGCAAAGAGTATCGGTTAAAAAGGCACACGATCCTGCGGTTACAATGGGTTACAACCTAACAGCGAACTGATGTTTTTTTTTTTTTAACATCTCTGGACTTGTCAGAGTGCATCGTACTCCACGCTTTTCCATATCATATGATCCAAAGAATTTCTAAAATCATGCAACATGGAAACTTCTGACAGCTGACCTCACAAAGAAGACACCCTGTACTGCACATGGCATTGGGGCATTGCAGCAGGTTTGGTGACATATGGCACAGAAGGATACAGAAGGTGGGGTCAAGCATAGTGCTCGATGCTCAAGAAGCTTTGCTGCTGGAAAGTCCTCCTGGTGTACTCCCAATCATTGTTGGTGATCAGCACCTGGAGAATTTCATTGACCACACAGTGGATCCCAGTGGTATCAGTGGTGGTCAGCAATGGAAGTTTGCCTGGGGGGGATCTTGACGGTATCCGGTTAAAGATTCTCTCTCTCTCTCTCTCTTTCCCGTCCAAAAAATCCAGCTTCCACAAATGGCATAGCCACGCATAGCCCTGCAAAATGTCCAAAGTTCATCGAAGTTCTCGTTCCTCGAACGCAACTATCCACCCTAGTGGAAACACTAATAAGATGATAATAGATGACTATAAGATGTACAGTGACTATCAGTGACTGATGTCTTACTTCCAAGGTTCCCCAAAAGATCAGCCTGGACGGCCCGGGTTTCCAGGCCAAGCGCTTTCCCGCCAGCTTCTGATCCAGCAAGACAATGGGCTAAGCGGCACCGCTGCAGCATTCTGCTGCGACAAAGAGAAGTTCTTTGTCGACAACTTGAGGAGTTTCGATGTATCAATATGTATCACACATTATGGTCCATTGTCATCCACTATCAATGATACGATTTGGATAATGTATTTCCATTGGATACGATTGGTGCATTGTCAATTGAAATCTATTGAAATCTCTCCATATCGTATCTATCGATTCCACTGCCCATAGCCATACCATCTCAATCGGCCAAGGCCCCAGGCTGCTTCGGAGTCCAGCTCCACATATTCCGTGGGATCCTGTTGGCATCACCAAAACACT
Source organism: Cladocopium goreaui (assembly GCA_947184155.2). Lineage (NCBI taxonomy): Eukaryota > Dinophyceae > Suessiales > Symbiodiniaceae > Cladocopium > Cladocopium goreaui. Next base: position 180,491 of record CAMXCT020000113.1, on the reverse strand, counting down.
GCAATTTTATGCAAATGAAAGAACTCAAAGAACACTTAATGATACACTTAATGGACATTTAATGGACATTTAATGGACATTTAATTGAGATTTCATGGAGATTTCTGGGCCACTCCTCCCACCAATGGCATTTCAGAAGCAGCTGAAGCCCTTGGTCCTCGAGGATCCTCTCCTTGAGAATGCCATCTACATGTGCTTCAGAGACAGCAGCTCCTACCGACCGTGCCTTGCAGGGTGGACCCTACTGTCGCCTTTAAACCTGTGAAAATCCAGTTTTTGCATCAGACCTGACGCATCCTGACACCACAGCTCCTATGTTTGGAGAATTTTACCTACCATCTGGTTATGACTAACATAGCCACGGAAAGATCCACCATTTTTGATAGGCAAACCATCTATTTCTATGGGCCATCTATACCATGGCTATGTTAAATAACCAGATGGTACCGTCTTGCAATTAGATTTCTGATTCTCTCTGATGCTTCCAAACCCTGGGCCACCAGCCAGCCAGGCATAATCCACTGGGAGTGGAGAGTCGTCGGCCTAGCCAAGATGAATTGCTCACCCCGCTAGCGGTTGATGGGAAAATCACCGAGCTAATCTGTTGCAATATGCTTGGATTTACTGGGTGACGCAACCATCAGAAATATAGAGGAAATTATTACAGTATATATCAGATCGATACATATGGGGCGAACCGAGCTGTATATGGGATTATGGATATATTGCCACATTGATAGTGGTCGTGGTTGAACCATGCCTTGCAATGTTGTTGACACACCACATTCCACGCAGGCATATGGCTGCATTTTTTGAATCTTTGATCAGGCTCCCCCTTTCCTCATCATCACCACCGCAGGTAGGACGGGAAAAACATGGTGTTTTTTTTTCAGGTTTTTTCTACATGAAACATCATGAAACCATATGGATGGGTCAATACCTATAGATACATTTTTAGTGGGATGAACATCCATAAATCCCAGCTATTTTGGGGTTCACTAGGTACCAGGGTTTTGACCCATCCCCATATGAAACCATCATCATCAGTGCATCCGCAGCATGTTTGAATCCGCGGTTGAACCATCCTTGTATTCCTGGTCGATTCGCTCCACCAGCTGACAAAATAAACAGCAGTTGGCCACCTCACAGCGCTTGGGATGAACAGCTAGGGTCTCATCCCGATTCCGTTGGGTATATCGATACCCTCTGGTTATGACTAACATAGCCATGGAAAGATCCACCATTTTTAATAGGTAAATTCCATCTATTTCTATGGGCCATCTATACCATGGCTATGTTAGTCATAACCAGAGGGTATATCACAGTATGATCCAATACTGCACTACACTGTTTGAAAACCAAGTGTCAGGACTGGAAGCGGAGGCGGCCAATCCATTTTCTCTAGCATTCAGGACTGTTGTATAGAACATGCTAAAAACTCTGCTTCAGTCACAGCCCACACAATCTAAAGTGACCAACGCTCAAAAACTCTGATCAACGATATCAAAATTACTAAGCATACTAGTAATATCATATTATTATATAATATATATATATGTGCGTGTACATAACTTATATACATAATATATATCATAATATCACCTCCAGTGGTGCAGGATTTCCGAGGCATCCATGTCATCCCCTGAGACTCGGCTGAAAATAAGGTGTTGATGAAGGTCCATCGCCTCGGACGCACGTTAAGAATGGACAGAGTCGAGGACAGAGAAAAACGGAAGAGTGAAAAACACCATGTTAAAGCATGTTAAAGCATATTTTGATCCAACGGGGATCGGATCACCAAAAAACCCACGACCGGATGATGACTCGAGGGTCGGACGACTCTCTCAAGTCCACGCGGCAACGTTGTCGCCCATACCTCGAGTCGAGCGGGTCTAAAACGACCCCCAGGGATGCACGATGCACGGCACGCAAGAGATCGCGGTTAAAATCACTGGAAAATCACTGGGAGGCTTCTTCTCTAAGTTGCATTACTAATGAAAAAGTTCCATATATTCTAGTGTCACCTATGCTTTGTAAACGCGTGGCTGTTGGATGAAATTATATTGTTGTCCATTTTTTCCGCACTTTTTCAATGTAGGGCCCAAACCCTCCGGAATCCTCCGGATCTGTCGGATTCCGAGCACCAGGCACTTCGTTTACATCCTCCACACTCAGCATTTGATTTCCATGGAGTGCCTGGCACGTCTTACGCTGCGACCAGGCACCATGATATGCAAATGGTAGCCCAAGACTAGTGGTTGTCCCTGAGATGAATAAACACGAACCTTTTCATGGCTGTCCATCATCCACTGACTGACAGACATGTTAAGTCATGTTGACCTCACATGACCTTACAACTCTTGAGACGTGCCTTTCTGACATAGCCATATCTGTCCACTTTGACCTTGGATGTCATTGCTCATGTTTGTTGGCGTATTTCAGTCTAGCATTCCAATACGTCGCCATGGCAGGTGTTCTGGACAAATGCAGCGGTGGTCCCTCACACCATTTCACACAATCCCTTATGGCACTGCTTCATTTTCAACCTCATCTCAGGACTCAACAATGTTCCCCAATTTTGCATCGATCACCAAGCCACCTTGAGTGCATGCTCTGGCAGAATGCAACTACTCGGAGAAGCCAGTTGCGGTGTGTAATAATGTGTAATAGCTGTTTCAAACGGAGGAATGGAATCTCAAAGGCTCCCACATATCACGGCAGGTCAGTGGTATGTCATCAAGACGATCAGAGCATGTCAGAGCATGTCAGAGCAACTCCCCATGCGGAACTTTGGTGGGTAGCTATTGCTGCCCAGCGACGAATCACAAGGCCAGAATCGAACTCCAAACCCTTGGGCGAGACAAAGACCAGCTGAACAAAATGAACACATCAGATTCTTCTGTCAAAGATAGAAAAAGGCCATGCTCACGATTTTGTATAACACCGAACATTGCGAAAAAAAATGCAGGATAGAGACACATTGAGTCTCATCTGCATCAGTTATGTACCGCTGCGACAAAAACCAACAAAATGTAACGATGTCATAGCCGTTTGATGGGAAGGCCCCATGACATCACAAACAGCAACATATTGCTCCAGTTCTAGATGCCCCGCCTCCACTTCAAAGCCTGGAAGGCTCTAAATGCTCTAAGGCTGGGAATGGTAAAGTGGTAAGCATTGCGGTCTTGCGCTCTGCCGTTTGGATCAAATCCCCCTGAAATCAACACATAGGAGACATTGCATGGATCTGCAAGGCACTTTTTCCTGAGCAGCTGGGAAACTAAATCGAAGCTTGTCCTAAGTCTTGTGGAAGCCATCTCAATCTCAATATAACGAATAGCCCTGTACAGCGCCTATGCATACGCTCCCAACTGCATAGCACATTGATCTGCTGCCTGCCTCACTGCTTGGTGCGGATCACTGCGCAGAAGTTCCACTTCCATGAGGTGCTCCTGCGCCTCCTCACCGAAATGCGCCATGGCCTCCAGAGCGGCTGCCCGGATCGTAGGATCTGAGTCCTCGAAAGAGCTGGCCACCTCTGAGGCAAAGGCAGCTGCACCAGACATGGAGCCCAGGGTTTTCAGGGCCGAAGATCGCACTGAGCTGTTGCCATTCTTCTGGAGAGCCATGCGACACACGATGGCAGCATAGCTATGGGCTTCTTCGCCGCATTTTTCCATGGATTGCAAGGCTTGTGCTTGCACTGCAGGCACGGGATCATCCAACAGCACAGCAAGGTGATCTACATACAAAGCTGCTTCCTGCAACTCACCAAGAGCTTTGGCAGCTCTCTGTCTGACAGTTGCCTGTGAGTCGCTGAATAGCGCCAGCAACAAGTCAATCCCCTCTTCCTGCAACAAAGTGCCAAAGGCCCAGCAAGCTGCCTCGCGAAAAAGTGCTTGGGGATGCTCCAGGTAGCTCAGCAACTTCCCTTTATGTCCGCTGGCATGGCTTCCCATGCAGGCCAGGGATCGAATCAACGAGGCTTTCGCATCTGCTGGGATGTCTTCGGCCAGCAACACGGCAATGGCATCTGCATGTTTGCCACCTTCCTCCCCCATCAGGGACAGGGCAAACGCTGCGGCACATTCGCTTCTCCGCAATTCGGGGCCCAAGCGCTTCTCAAGACCAGTGGCTGCCAATGCCAGAGCCGTGTCATCACCAGGCTGCAGCAAGGCGGCTACGTCTGGGGCGCTGCTGACCACTCCCATGTGCCCCAAAGCCATGGCAGCAGCGCAGCGCCCTGGCCCCGGTCTTCGCAAGAGATCCAGCGTCAAGGTCAAGGATCGACGGGCGCCGCGAGGACCCAGGGCGGCAAAGAAGCCAACAGCTGCCTCCTACAAGTGGTGGTGGTGGGAAAGTGGTATGGTTATGTATGGTACATCAATGTATATGGATGTATAATGTTGATATGGGCAATATAGGCAACACTCCCACAAAATTGCCAACCGCTGCTTCAAGTGTTGTTGGATTGTCCGATTGGGGGGTTAACCCTTCCCATCAATTCCAGACAAACAAGGACAGCTGCTGCCCCTGAATCCTTGGAAGCGGAGCTTGCAAGAACATAACATAATGGAACTTATCAATCCTAATAAACATCAATGAACAATGTCTCCAAAATAATGGGAACTCAAATTTCCCCTGGTTTCCCCGTGGTGCTCTTGGTGCAGTTCACAAGATGTTTCTGGCTGTCATCTCAGCCTCTGGACCCCTCTGTCCTTGGTCTGAAAGTCTGAATCGTCCAGCAACTTCGCCACGTGTCCTGCGAAACGTTCGCTCGCTTCCGCAAAGGTGGTGAGGGCCTGCACTGCAGAACAGCGAACAGCCGCAGAGGAGTGGTCTAAGCATTGAACGATGGAACTGGCCAAGGGCTGGCCACTCTCACCCCAGCATTGCACTGCCTGCAAAGCCGATTTCACCACACTGCTGTCACTATCAGAAAAGCAAGGTCGGAGCTCTTCGGACATGGTCCAAGCATTCATCTCCCCCAAGCATTCTGCAGCAGCGCTTCTCAATGAAGCCTCAGGATCCTTCAGGAAATCTAAGATGCGCTCCACATGCTGGGATGCTTGGAGCTTCTTCAGGACTTCAATGGCTGCTAGGTTGACCGAAGTTGTGTCATCTTCCAATGCTGACAGGACTTGTGGCATTAACTGCAAGCCAATCTCTGGTTGTGAGTCTACAATGGCTGACAGCAATTGAAGAGCCCAGCTACGCTCATTGGGGCCCTCATCAAATGCATACACCAAGTCTAAGGTGTCCAGTGCTTCCTGTTTCATCCTCAATGATCTTTCGAAGCTTTCATTGCTCTCGTTGAAGGCCTTCACCGGAAACATCACTTGGCCGGGGGCATAACGGCCACGATACGCGCCATTCACGGTAGGCGCCATGGCAAAAATGGAGACAAGAAGAAACCCTCTGGAATGATCAAAACAATCATGAATCAGTGAAATGTCTTTTTGTCGAGAAAACATGTGGCTGCTGGCGTAGAATTGGGATGAATTGTGGCTGCCCATATCATATATGGATCATTGACACACCTTCCTTGATCCTCCGCCATGGACTTCTCCAAATAGCATCTGCAAGGTTTTGCAGTGGGTAATTTTCGTAGTATGTCCTGGATAGTCAGCAAGGTCTGTAGAGCAGGCCCTGTTTCAGGCATAGACATCTCTTGATGCCTCTTCAAAACATGCTACTATATGCTACTATATGCTACTATATGCTATCATGCTTCAAAATGTTGCCCAATTTGTTTCAGGAATTTGCAGGATCTCTGGAGGACTTGAGGATACTTGAGGTTTTTTTAGGACATACTGACGTACCGCCGCAGTTTCTCCACGCCCCACCTTTTTTGCTGAGGATCTCTTTGCACTGTGCGTACACCGCTCCCTCCCATGCCTGGCTCTGAACGCTCATGTCACGTGATGTCGTATGTATCGAAATTCCAAGGAATGAAGGAATTTATGAATTGAAAAGTGATAGACACTGAAATAGTTCCTGACAACCCCATGAGTCTGAGTAGAAATAAATTATCATGTTTGAATGCGTTTGACAACAAGTACCAGTATTGAATCAACAATCCGACAGCATCTAAAGAAAATGATCACTGGTTCTGAGTTCCCTAATGTTCCCGAAGATCCTTAGAGCTTTGCCGATAGGATCTCCGTGTTCGCGCCTTCAAATTGTAGTGCACCAGTGTGTAATCCAAGTCGTAACCAATGACCTCTCAATTGTCCGGGCATCCTACTGTCGAATCCAATGATGGAGGCCACAGTGTCTCTGTTCGTGGCGTCGAGAGGATATTATGACAGGTTTTAATCGCTAATATCTGCCAGTTAATGTGCCTCTAGCCACAGCTCATCCCTCTTTCCATGAAAAAACCAAATGCAAATCCCCAGCAGGTCTGACACTGGGCCTGTACATCATCCATTACCACTTCCCGAGATGCAAAGATTCTGCGGGGTGGGTGTGCAGCTGTAGAAACCTCAGCTGTATGGGCGGCTGTATGGCATTGGTTCTTGCTGCTGTTGCCAGTATACCGATCCTATACACTATATATAATCTCTACATATCCGTCATATCCTTCATATCTGCATACCCGTCATATCCATTCATATCCACCATGTCAATCATCATCATCATCATCATCAACAACAACAACAACATCATGATCCTCATGATCATCCTCCTCCTCCCTGCTCCTCGTCGCCGTCGCCGTCGCCGTCGACGTCACTGCCACCACCACCGCCACCGCCGTCACCATCACCACACTACTGATCACTGCATGTTTCACTTACGTATAGTTTGCTTGCTGCAAAAGTCTGCAGCTGGAATCTGGAACAGCTGCAGTGTCCCATGTTGGCATTTTTTGAGGTTTCCAGCCTTCGTCCCGCGATGTTTCCCTTTGCCGCGGCGTGATGCCACCTGGACAACAGCTAATGATTTCAGGCTATGTGTGATATTTGGTAAACGTGTATGCATGTGTAAACATAACATGCAGATGCGTGTTTCTATCAAGTGTTGCAGGCATGCAAAGCCCCTCCAACCTCTGGTATACCGTTTCCCTGTCATCCCGCGTTTCCCCTTAGGTTCACACTAAGCCAAACATCGAAGTGACAAGACTCGCGTCCACAACCTGCCATGGCTTGGGTATCCACCGAGGTCTCCACACATCTCAGCCGCGCCTTCCTCCTGACGTCTGAAGGTCTTCGGGAGGAAGATGCTGCAGATGTGCCCTGGGAACTGCCAGTCGCCATGGTCAACATGATTGGACTGGACAAAGTTTGCCAGATTTTGCCAGCTTGCCCATCGAATCCAATCCCAATCGAACGGGTGAATGATGATGAATCGGATATAATCGGATGAATGATACCCACGCCGAAAGGGTGAAAACATCTGAAGACCGACCTGCAAAGGCACACCCGGCGGCCTGACAATGACCAGGTTCTCAGGGACATGGAAAAGGCCCAATCGATTGAAAAAACACTTCCAAGTCCCCAAAATCTCCCAAAATCAGATAGGTTATCATGGTTTATCATGGTTTATCATTGTTTATCATGGTTTATCATGGTTTAATCATGGTTTAATCATGGTTTAATCATGGCTTATCATGGCTTATCATGGTTTATCATGGTTTATCATGGTTTATCATGGTTTATCACGGTTTAATCATGGTTAATCATGGTTTATCATGGTTTATCATGGTTTATCATGGTTTATCATGGTTTATCATGGTTTAATCATGGCTTATCATGGTTTATCATGGTTTATCATGGCTTATCATGGCTTATCATGGCTTATCATGGTTTATCATGGGTTATCATGGGTTATCATGGGTGATCATGGCTTATCATGGTTTATCATGGTTTATCATGGTTTATCATGGTTTTATCATGGCTTATCATGGTTTATGATGGTTTATCATGGTTTATCATGGGTTATCATGGGTTATCATGGTTTATCATGGTTTATCATGGTTTATCATGGTTTATCATGGTTTATCATGGTTTAATCATGGCTTATCATGGTTTATCATGTTTATCATGGTTTATCATGGCTTATCATGGCTTATCATGGTTTATCATGGTTTATCATGGTTTATCATGGTTTTATCATGGCTTATCATGGTTTATCATGGGTTATCATGGGTTATCATGGTTTATCATGGGTTTTCATGGTTTATCATGGTTTATCATGGTTTATCATGGTTTATCATGGTTTTATCATGGCTTATCATGGTTTATCATGGGTTATCATGGGTTATCATGGGTGATCATGGGTTTTCATGGCTTATCATGGTTTATCATGGTTTATCATGGTTTTATCATGGCTTATCATGGTTTATCATGGTTTAATCATGGTTTATCATGGGTTATCATGGTTTTTTTCCCCATGAACATGGCTTAACATTGCATCAGAACCTGCCATATTTTGAGGCGTCGACGACCGGAGATTGCCTTTCGACGGATCTGGCACATAGGAAGGATGCCATCGCTGACGACCTGACCCAAAAGCATCAACCATTCAGGGGCGCGTGAAACTAGACTAGATGTCTCTATAATCATATGTATATATGTATATGAATATGTATATGTATATATGTACATGTACATGTACATGTACATGTATATGTATATGTACATGTATACATGTATATGTATATGTTTATGTATATTATGTCATGTGTGATATGATATGACGTAATATGATAGAATATGATGTGATATGATATGCGTTCGGTATAGCAAAATATTGTAATATATAATTATATTGTACTCACTATATGTAGCTTTAATGAATATAACCATAGTGTCACCATTCAGTATATATCCCATCTAGTTAATGATGTGTATTCAATGTGTATCTGAACGACGCTGTAGTGGTCAGGATGGAACCAATGACTCAAATTTGAACCCATGCAATCCCATGCCTGTACGAGTAGCATGCCTTAGACATTTTGGACCACTACATCACAACAAGGTAACTAGGACTCGTCCTCATGACAGATCTCAACACCCCTAAAGGAAATCATAGGAAATCCACATGATCATGGCAAATTACAAGGCTTTGAAATCTGTCATTTGGATTCGTTTGGCATCAAAGTTTTCTCACCTCTGCAGTCTACCTCTGCACAGTGCGCTTTTTAGGCCAACCATGTGGGAGGGAGCCAATCAAGCAGCAACAAGCCAACGTCACGCGTTGGTCGCATTAATCTGATCATTGGTCACAATCTGATTGTCTCCCCTCTCTAGATGAGCCACAGCCCAGCATCTAGCCCTCTGAAAACCAAGCTGCAGCACTTGATGGCTGCAGCCTCAGAAATCTATACATGTTGTTCTGAAGCTATTCGCATCAACTTCACACCTGAGCCAAAAACATTGTCATTGAAGCTGACAATGAAAGTTGCAGTACATTTAAAAGCGCCTGTGAAAAGAGTACTAATCCGATGTCCCGAAGCATTGTTTCTTTTTTCATCGGAACAAGTTCTAAATCGTTTCCAGCTTCCTCCACCAATCTTCCTCTGAAAGTTTGCGGGCTCCCCTAATAGGGTACAAAATTATCAAAATTCAATGGTTGATCAAAATGTTCCCAACAAAAATAAATCGATGAAACATAGTCTTAAAGTAACCATGTATGTCATGGATAAATCATGATAATTCCACGTATTAATCATTCGTTTTTTGGGCCATGGTGCATCTCAATCATCTTGAGGCATCCTTGTGACTCCTCCTCCACAGGCGCAACACATGCGATTCGCTCGGAAGCCCATGGTGTCCCAGTCTCCTTAGTGGCTGCTGGTGACGACACGTGGACGCAACAGTGCCGCAACTGTCCTCTTTTCGCTGTCCAAATATAAGTCAAACATAGTCAAACCATGCCAAATCTGTCAAATCTATTAACATATATCATCATATAATATCTATTAACTACCTCCATTCTATTTTCCAGAATTTGTGTAATTCCTATAGTTGAACATCAAGATGCCACACTCTTGCACCGTGCGTTCGTCGTAGTAGTCGCAATGGTGTCCTTGAGCGTCGTGCTCGTCACCTGTGTCACCATGATTGGGTCCGGCTGCTTAGCCGGTTATCTCTGATCTTTTCCATTTAAGGGAATGTCTCAAAATAGGGGTGCCCGCCGATGTTTTTGAATTGAAAAAAAAATCAGGCACCCCCTATTTTTTAGATATTGCCATTTCATGTCTATCCGTTTCTGTTCATTTCTCATTTATCATAAATTTGATTCCTACCTGGCGGAGTCATCTCTTTGCTTCAAACACAGTGCCGAAGTAAATCTGTGACGGTAAATCATTAATCTCATCCCATCATGTCCCATCATTACCTTGTGTCCCCTGGATTCCTGGATCCACTTTTTTTTGGGTCCGAAAAATCACAACCACATGGGTGTGTCTGAAAATTGGGTACCCCCAAGGTTCCTGGTTATATCATGTTATATCATGGTTATATCAATTTTTCTATGGGATGTGCATTTCGGGGCATCCAGGGATTCCCCCCTTGGGTTCTCATCCGTCCCATCGGACGTCAAGTTTCCTTCCGTGCTCTGGCACGGCGGCTTGCAGCAGGTATCCCTATCAATGCCGATGATGCCTGACAATGCGGCCAACTTGGCCGAGAAGAAGTCGAAATATGTCGAAATGCATAATGCGTTGGATCTGTATTTGAAAAAACACATAGTATATTGTAGTAAGTAAATGCAAGTAGTAGATTATAATAGATGATAATTAGGTAACACATATTAACTATACATGATATGCTCTTTGCATATGTACATAATGACATAATATTTAAGTACATCTTACATCTATGGCAAATGGTGCGGCTATGGGGTCCAAGAACCTTAGGCGTCATGGGCTGTCGCCTGCAGCTCCGAAGCGCTTCTCATAGCCAGCAGGGCATTCATAGACATCACAGGCCTCTAATCTTGCGAAGACCTTCCTCAGATGTTGGGTGTTTGAAATGTTTGAATATGTTTGAATGGCACTTATGAATTGCTCTGCAAAATTGGAACGCCCATTTTAACATCATTTGCACAGCATCAACGGCACACAGGATCCTTGCAAAATGAAGGTGTGAAGAGAAACACATCTTTTCATTTCTGCGCAATGGCACTGCAAATGGATGATATACATAAATGGAATGAAACTGGCAAAGAGTACATGAAGTTTCCTGATGCCCGCAGCCACCGACTTGAACTCTTGAGTATTTTCGCTGAGACTCAATACCTTCAATTTTTCTCCCAGATCTTTGCGTTTCTGCGGGTGTACCTGGCAACCGTAATGCCAGAAGACTTGGATACCAGGTTGTTTTACCCTGTGACACTTGAACGCCAGGCAATGCAGTCCACTACATGATATGAGCTGTTTAAAGGGTCACTTAATGGAACATGATGCAACACATCAATCTCGGCCCTCTTTGACATGTTAAATCCTTCATTCATATTTTTTCGGCTTCTCCCAAGCGTCACTAACCGTTATATACAAGATTTGATCCCCGTTGGCGTTCAACTTAGGGTGCAGCACCAGATTTTCATCCCAAACACCTAGTTTAAAAACCTGGAGAGCCAAGGTGTGAGCAAAAAAAAGTGAAACGATGAAAAGCCGACCTCACCGCTATTTCTGAAAATGAAAAATCAAGGTACAAAAGATTAAACTCAGTGTCTCTGGGGTATGTTGAAAACTAAAAATAAAAATGGCACAAGAGATGAAAACAGCAGTGCTCAGCGTGTGTTCAAAAACAAACCTTAAACTATAAAAATCATAACTTCCCCAGAGAACGGTCAACCACATCTCATCCCACCCAGCTTCCGCTCCCACATTGACCCAGTGCCTTGTTGGCATCGCAAATTCAAAGCTTTCAACGTTGGAATATTAAAACAGCTCTCCATGTTACACCACGCATTTGTGCCAACCCATCCTGAACCAAAACCCCAAAGATACACCACTAAACTTCACATCCTTAGGCCTTAGACTTTCATCTCACACATCCCTCTTTTGAACTTTGCCGGAGCAGCTCTCCATGTTACACCACGCATTTGTGCAAACCCATCCTGAACCTACCTCCCAAAGATATATCACAAAACCTCGGGCCGTAAGATTTTCATCTCACACATCTGTTTTGAACTTTGCCGGAACAGCTTTCCATGTTACACCACGCATGTGAGCCAACCCATCCTGAACCAACGTCCCAAGACACACTACATCTCACACATCCCTGTTTTGAACTTTGCCGGAACAACCCGGAACAGATGACACCACGCATGTGTGCCGCCAACCCTGAACCAACGTTCCAAAGATACACCACAAAACCTCAGACCGTAAGATTTTCATCTCACACATCTGTTTTGAACTTTGCCGGAACAGCTCCCCATGTTACACCACACATGTGTGCCAACCCATCCTGAACCAACGTCCCAAGACACACTACAAACTTCAGATCCGAAAATTTTCATCTCAAACATCCCTATTTTGAACTTTGCCGGAACAGATTACACCACGCATGTGAGCCAACCCATCCTGAACCGACGTCCCAAGACACACCACAAAACCTCAGACCCCAAGATTTTCATCTCACACATCCCTCTTTGGAACTTTGTCGGAGCAGCTCTCCATATTACGCCACGCATGTGAGCCAACCCATCCTGAACCAACGTCCCAAGACACACTACAAACTTCAGATCCGATTTTTTTCATCTCACACATCCCTGTTTTGAACTTTGCCGGAACAGCTCCCCATGTTACACCACACATGTGAGCCAACCCATCCTGAACCAACGTCCCAAGACACACTACAAACTTCAGATCTGAAAATATTCATCTCACACATCCCTGTTTTGAACTTTGCCGGAACAGATTACACCACGCATGTGAGCCAACCCATCCTGAACCGACGTCCCAAGACACACTACAAACTTCAGATCCGATTTGTTTGATCTCACACATCCCCGTTTTGGGCATGTTACACCACGCATGTGAGCCAACCCATCCTGTACCAACGTCCCAAGATACACCACAAACGACTAATGACTCAATTTTGCAAACCCATCCTCATCCAACCTCCCAAGATACACCTCTCAAAATTTCAATGTTCACCGTATAGGCGGCAAAAATGTCGAGCCTTGCAAGAAGACAAGGTCGAATGACCTGTGTGCGACCTTCAGGCCAAAATGGTTCTCAGTAAGCTTCAGTGGCTTAAACTACCTGCGCCCAACCTATTGCAAAAATGCTCTCAAGAGGTGTTCCCTCGGCTGAAATCCTTTGGCTTCATGGTTTATTTAAAATCACAATTCTAAAATATGTAAAAAGGGTTCAAAAGCTAAAAAGCTGAGGCTAAATTTGGCTGAAATCTGGCTTAAAAAAACAGGCTCCAGCTCCTGGTTTTCAGCCAGGAGCCCCAAACGGGGATAGATTTGGGAGTTCCCTCCAATTAGCCGTAATGACACAGCTGTTTTCAGGCCTTGCCCTGCAGGATCTTCATGACCCGGACGACTTCGTCTTGTGGATATCCAGCACCCTTCTCCAAGATCTTCTCCATGGTCTTTGCATATCTCAGCTTTGCTCAGCTGGTGCAGCTGTCCATGTTCAGCCAGCCCTTGTGGCACTACAACCAGCAGCTTTAGGTCTGCATCATTCAGTTTGACACAGAACTGTCCTGGAAAATTCCTTCCCTAGCAATGCTGCATTCTCGACCCTTCATTTCCATCCATAGAGAAGCTGCAAAAGTTCGCAAACCAAATATGTTTATATATGTTTTTCTACAAACTAAACAGACTTGGGATAAACATCAAGTCATTTCTAATTCCATTTCCACCTGCTGCTGGGCTTCATGGGTGCTTTTGGATCAGTGCTGTACTTCTTTGCGGTCTCCCTAGCCTGCTCCACATGCCTCGCTGGGGCGACACCCTGAAACTTGAGATGAAATTCCACGAATCAGGGCTGTGGAAAATGGATTTCCTGTAGAATATAAAATGCATATATATAATATATATATATAAATAATAATAATAATAATATATATATATATGTGTGTGTAAGTTAACCATCATATTTCATCATATTATATTGAAATTATCTACATTAGCCAGATATTTTTCAGCTGTTGATTCCCATCTTGACAGTCATCGGGGCCTGGGATCTGCATCCCTCAGAAACCGCTCCACCAGAGCGTCGAGCTCGTCGATGCTGGTGATGGAAGGCATCAGAATGCCCTTGGATCGCCTGGGACGTGGGGCCCTAGTTATGGGCCCACTTGGAAAATGATGCCTTTTCTATACATAAAATATGGGACACCCCCATTTTTTGGGACCCACCCTAGGATAATAACATATCATAAATGTACATAAATATTATTCATTCTGGGGAACTTGCACCTAAGAAACTTCTTATTATTCCATTTATATACTATTTTACACTTGGGATCAATTCCGGTTTCTAGCTTAAAAGCATTTTGGGTTTTTTCGAATTTTTACCACAAAATTGAATGCCAATCATTGATAATGTTCTCCCATTCTTAATAGAAACCATCAGAAACCTTTCTCGGGTGCATTCAGAAAGCTATTCCCCATCAAACCCCACCTCCCTTGGTATTTCATGGTATTTCCAGGTATTTCTTGCTCTCCTCCCAGAATGATAGAACATCCCTTGGACGTTGGCTTACTATCTGGGCCAATAAATTGATACCTCATTCTGCTGGGTGGCAGCCATCGGATCATGTTGGGAGTCTGCACGGCATCCGTGTATCTCAAGCCTTCCCCAAGCGCGTCCTGACACCAGAAATGGCACGCCTCAGTGCCAGTCTGTAAAATCAAATACGTCGAAATAAGATGAAATATAGATGAAATAAGGACTTAAAGCCAGTCAACTTTGGTAACCTGTCTTTGATCTTACGTGCCGAGTTGATTGGCAAGGTTTGTCGTAGCTTCCGCATCGTGTTACCATTTCAAATACAAGGCCGGTCCTGTCCTGTTATGGTCTTTTATTCAATTCATTTAGCCTCCGTTTTCCAAAGTCGCCGTGGAGACAACTGCCCGCAGTATCCTGGAAGAGGTACAAGGCCGGGAAGTCTTCTAACGTCAGATTGAATCTGATCCGAACCTGCTGGACACGTCAAATGGATACGGATCCAACAACTGGTGGAATGGCATTGCGGACGAGGAAGAAACTGCAACAAGCAAACTATAATTGATACACAATTTGGAGATATGTTGGTTGGATGCTGGATGGATGCTGCACAAACATCAGCCTCCACCCGTGTGAAACTTCACTACCCTGCAAGGTATCAAGGGCTGTTCAAAGCTATGTGGGTACTGGGGACTGAAAATTTGGGTCAAGATTGGACGCCCTAACCATCAAAGCAGCAACAGCAAGGACAGGGGGATGCGGGATCCCGACACATCTGTGGCCTCATCATTTTCCTTCTCGTTGAAGCGCTGAACTGGCACTTCTGCGGCGAAAAAGTTGGGCACCGCCGAGGCAAGTTGGCAAATTGTTTTGAAGGAATCTGCTTTCCTTAGCGAAAAAGGCATGCTACAGCGGCTGTCGGGATGCTTGGGCTGGAACCGATTGCCCGCATCCACTGCATCCACCATCAATGGATGATGGTTGTGATGATCATTTCTAGCTGGAAATCACAGGGCGCTGCTGAATACAGTGCCTCCAGCAATACCCCGTGATACCCCGTGGCTCCCATGCAATTGAGCCGTCTAAGGAGAGAACAAACTGCTTGGAAGCTGTCAAAATCTGTCAAATCTGTCAAAACCAATGCCATACTGCCAACCAAGTGTCTCACCTGAGCTGTGACCGAATGGCTTTGGGCTTTGGGGAATTGGGATGTTGACAAGTCCTTTAAGATTAATGTTCCCCACGACCTAAAACCACTAAAATCCACGAAATCACTAGACAGGGATCGCAGTGTGCCGGGTTCTCGACGTTCTTGGTGTGGCACCAAATAGGTGAAAAGGTCCCAAATTCCCAGACCACCACCTGGACCTACCTGGCTATGAACCACTTCACCTCCAAGACACCATCTCCAAACATCAAGATACTGTTGTGTTTGTTCGCTCTTGTCTGTTTGGCATTCTTGAAAAGAACTGCTGCAGTTTGTCGACAGGTGGCCAAATGAATAAGGCTCATCAATCCTCAGTGTCGCCGGCACGGTTGCCAAAGAGTCCCAACCATTGTGCGAGGTGTAGTCGTGCAGTTTCAGAGCATCGCAGCACCAAATGCAGCCGAAGGTCTTTACAAAAAAGCTGAGTCCAGGCGCTGACAGCATCCTCCCAGAAAATGCAGCTGTCAATTTAGTAACGTTCAAGATGAGTGTTCAGAAATGGGGGTAACAACCACACACCACTGAAACTGATTAAAGCTTGGACATGAAACCAAACATTATCAAAAGAAAGCAACTAAAAGAAAGCAACTAAAAGAAAGCAACTAAAAGAAAGCAACTAATGGCCAGGTCAAATCATCTTGAAAACCAGGTTCCAAGCTAGCTTTCGAGTAGGTGGTTCAGAAACTCAACTTGGACTTAGAGTTTTGCTGTAGCACATCTTGCAGGATGGGTCCAAAATTCGTGCTGCAGAAATCCCACTAGTCTCAGTGCCTACGGCTGCAGTCAAGCTGCTTGTCCATAGTCAGCGCATCCAATTTGAGACAACCGTGGGTCGCAGCGCGTGAAGGGCCTGGCAAAATCACGTGGAAATATGAGCTAAGTACCATGGTCTTATGGTTATTAAGTTATTAATGGCAATATTTATGGGGGTCCCATTGAAGTAATGTATAAGTCAAGTCAATATGATTGTTACCATAACTTGCTTGTTGACCTGGGGAAAATGATCTGTTGCAGTGCGCCTACCAAGAGGCAAAGCACAACCTCAGTGGCCATGGCAGCTGAAACACCCCTGTGGAAAACGCGCTGGTCCATCTCAAAATAAGCGTTGCTGAGGCATTGAGGAAGTAGTTAGTAGTTCCTATATA
This sequence comes from Cladocopium goreaui, assembly GCA_947184155.2. Lineage (NCBI taxonomy): Eukaryota > Dinophyceae > Suessiales > Symbiodiniaceae > Cladocopium > Cladocopium goreaui. The sequence continues at coordinate 163,504 of CAMXCT020000113.1, read as the reverse complement.
GTTACTTGCTATACGCGTACCTATAATAAGATAATTACGTACTAGAAACACATGCCTGTGACCCAACACTCGTCAAATCTCAACAGCGCTTCTGTCTCCTTTGAATCACTTCAAGGCACATGCAGCAAATGCATCCCAGCCATCCTCATTGGCTTGGTCCAAATTGAAATAGCGTGAAATTTCAATGCTTTAATAAGGTACTCTTTTACGCACAAAAATGTTTGCAAATGCCCGAAACCATGTACTCAACCCTTGGTGACACTATATACATAATGAGAAAAACATGTTGCGAACGCCCTTTGAGGCTGCATGGGGCATATTGAGCCAAAAGCATCCCACACATTGCCTTCACTCTTCAATGATTCAACATATTTAAAAATGATTCAAGTGACAATGGAGCCGATATTTTGGATGTCGCTTTTTCATGGCCTTAAAGTTATTAGAACAGCTCCACAACTGCCCAACTGATTTCTTGGCAAGGATCCTGATGGATTTCAATGTTTTTTCATAAATGAAAAACCATTAAAATGATACATCATTACACAGTTATACATACCATACCTACCCATATGTCATATTGATATTAAATGTATGTATATACATATATATATATATATTATATAAATGTACTGTATTACTGTATATCTGCATATATCCTTTATGATCCTTTATGATCCTTTATGATCCTTTATGATTCTTTATGTACTGTATGCATACATAACCATCATAACCTTAATATCATACCTGATTAATTACATAACATATTTATACACGAACCCTTCCATGAACCCCTCAGCCCTGGATCCAAGGGGTTGGGCAAAGGGAATGCCACCTGTCGAGTCAGCGCTGCAGACTGGACTTTCATTGGCGGCTTTCAAAAAAGCTGCGGCCATGAAATCGGCAGAACTTCTGCGTCTGAAACATCAGAAGAATTTTCAATCAAGTTGATCAACTAAAATCTCATCTGATCCATTCTTCGTGTTTGGCGTTTTCTGGGCATTGTTTGGCAAGGGACGAGATCCACCCTTCTGGATCCACGTACAACTTACAACTATACCAGGCAACCAACCAATGCTCAAGAGGGTTCAAAAGGGACGGCTGCCAGGCACTGGGTGTATGATGGTGGCCACCTTGCCGTTCCAGATTGGGGCTCTCTTCAAGTGGATTCGCACTTTTTGTCGCTAGGCTTCACAACGAAAAGCCAAGCTAGGCATGAAACGGTCTGCGAAAGCACTGTGCTTTCGCATTCTTTGCAGGCCTGCAATAGTGCAGGGTCATGATGCACAATGCAAATAGACACGCTTTTCGGACCGACCAACTTCAGGGGACGCTTTTTTTAGAACATCATATCTTGAGGCTGTTGACATATGTTGACATCATTAAACAAGGGGGGGCCTGAGAACCCAAAAGCAAAACGACAGCAAACAAATTTGAGTAATACTGATAATTGGTTTATTTCTTTTTCGCCTCTTGCCAGCTTCTTTTTAGAAGATGAACATTATGGACGCATTCACTGCAAATTTCATTTTTCCCCACCTGCCAGGTGAGGGTCGTTAGATTTTATCAGAGTTGTTCTCCTCGGCTAGCTGTCCTCCTCGTCCTCCTCCTCCTCGTCCTCTGCCTTCTCCTCCTCCTCTGCCTCCTCCTCCAGTTTCTCCTCGATCATGTCCGCATCAACTTCCACCTCAACTTCCGCCTTGCCAACTCTTCGCCAAGCTCTTTGCCAACTTCCCAGCTCAGTGTGCACCGCTGGACCTCAACCTGGGACCAAACCAGCTCAGTGTGCACCGCTGGACCTCAAACTGGGACCAAACCAGCTCAGTGTGCACCGCTGGACCTCAACCTGGGACCTTCCCAGCTCAGTGTGCACCGCTGGACCTCAACCTGGGACCTTCCCAGCTCTGCGTGCACTGCTGGACCTCAACGGCCAGATAGAATACCAGAAGATATGCCAGATAGAGTGTTAGAAGATATGCCAGATAGAATGCCAGAAGATATGCCAGATAGAATGCCAGAAGATTTGCCAGTAACAAAACGTATAAATGTCATGGTGGGGATAACTCGAAGTAAAGTAATTTCAGCTCTGCGCGGAAACATTGAGTGACAGTGCGCCATAGCCAAGCAAGCTCATTTGAGCACGGTCATGCGACGGCGGCTGATTTCCAAATCAACCTCTCCTTTCCTTTCCCTTCCTTTCCTTCCTTTCCGTCCTTTCCCTTCCTTTCCCTTCCTTTTCCGTCCTTTCCCTTCCTTTCCCTTTCTTTCCCTTTCTTTCCCTTCCTTTCCCTTTCTTTCCGTTCCTTTCCCGTCCTTTCCATTCCTTTCCCTTCCTTTCCCTTCCTGTCCCTTCCGTTCCCTTCCTTTCCCTTTCTTTCCCGAAGCAAAGGTTCCCGTTGCCCAACCGTCCGCAACCACTCGCAACCGTCCGCGCGATTGCTATATGGCCGTGCCTCTGGTAAGTTCTCCAGAAGGGCTAATTTTTGCGTTTCGCGTGGCAGGCGTGGCACTTCGTGACATTCAGACGTGTTTTGTAACGTGTCGAAAGTCATTTTGTGTGGCAGGCGCACTACTTTTGCGACGTTTTCAGAAGATGCGTTGCAGTTTTCGTGGCCGGCGCAGCACTTTGGACGTGTCCATCGTCATTTTGCGTGGCAGGCGCAGCACTTTAGACGCGTCGTGTTGCGTGTTTTTTACGAATCGCATTGGCAGGGCTGCGTCAAGTGGCGACAAGGTGCAGATTCCGTGGCAGACGTGGCATTTTGTGAGATGTGCTGAAAATTGACGGAAGCCTCCCACGAAACATCGATTTTGAGGTAGCAAATTTAAAGGCTCGTACGAAAACTCGCAGGAAAACGTCAATTTTGAAGCTATATACAAAGTGTGAAAATTGGAGGAAGTCTCGCACGAAAGGCTCGTTTTGATGCTCCCACATCTCTCGTCTCAAGTCTCTGGTTTTCCTGTAGCGTCGCCGTGTCTATGGGGGAAGCTGCAAAATCCCTCCTTTTCGAAGGTTTCCAAGCAGGTTGTCATGTCGTTTTGCGTGGCAAGGGTGGCACTTTACACTCTACACTCCACCACACTCTACACTTTGCACACTCCTCACTCTACACTCCACCACACTCTACACTTTGCACACTCCTCACTCCACACTTTAAATTAAAACTCTACACGCCACACTCCACACTCGACACTTTCCACTCCACACTCTACACTCCACACTTTACACTCCACACTCCTCACTCCACAATTTACACTTTACACTCCTCACTCCACACTCTACACTTTACACTTTGCCTTTCCACTCCCCCTTCACACTCTACACTTTACACTCTACACTCCACAATTTACACTTTGGACTCCACACTTTAAACTTTGCACTCCACACTTTACACTCCTACACACTCCACACTCTACACCCCACACTCCACCACACTCCACACTTTCCACTCCACACTCCACACTCCACACTTTACACTCCACACTCCACAAACTACACTTTCCACTCCACACTCCACACTTTACACTCCACACTCCACAATTTACACTTTACACTCCTCACTCCACACTCTACACTTTACACTTTGCACTTTGCACTCCACACTTTACACTCCACACTTTACTCTCCACACTCCGCACTCTACACTTTATGCTGTACACTTTACACTCCACACTTTACATTTTTGACTCCTCACTCACTCCACACTTTACATTTTACACTCCTCACTCCACACTTTACACTCCACACTCCACACTCTACACTTTCCACTCCACACTTCACACTCTGCACTTTCCACTCCACACTCTACACTTTACACTCCATACTCTACACTTTACATTTTTCACTCCACACCATAAATTTTACACTCCTCACTCCACGCTTTACACTCCACACTTCCCACTTTACACTCCACACTCTACACTTTACACTCCACACTTTACACTCCACACTCCACACTCTACAGTTTCCACTCCACACTCTAGACTCTACACTTTACACTCCTCACTCCTCTCCACACTTTATACTTTACACTCAACACTGTACACTTTGCACTTTACACTTCTCATTCCACACTTTACACTCCACCCTCCACACTCTACACTTTACACTCTACACTTTACACTCTACACTCCACACTCCACACTTTACACTCCACGCTTTCCTCTCCACGCTTTACACTCCACACTTTACACTCCACACTTTACACTCCACACTTTTACGCTCCACACTCCACAGTCTACACTTCACACTCCACACTCTACACTCCACACTCCACACTTTACCCACTGCACACTCCACCCTTTACACTCCTCACTCCTCACTCCACACTTTACACTCCACACTTCCCACTTTACACTCCACACTCTACACTTTACACTCCACACTTTACACTCCACACTCCACACTCTACACTTTACACTCTACACTCCACACTGTCCACTCCACACTGCAGACTGGTCACAGGGGAAATATGTATATACAAGACCTTGTTCAAACAAACTATTGCAGAAAATTGTTCTGAGTGACTGCATATACATTAACATACGTGTGAGCATTCGGGTTCGTGGGCTGCATCTTGTTCTTCTCCCCACCCATTTCCAGCCACTCCGTTGCACCCACGCCGTCCGCAGCCGTCCGCGCAATTCTCCCCACCCATTTCCCGTCCGCAGCCGTCCGCGCAGCCAAGCTCGCTCATCCCCAGCGGCGTCTTCTCCCCAACTATTTCCAGCCACTTCCCTGCACCCACGCCGTCCGCAGCCGTCCGCGAAATTCTCCCCACCCATTTCCCGTCCGCAGCCGTCCGCGCAGCCACGCTCTCTCGATCATCTCCAGCGCCTTCGTCTCCCCACCCATTTCCAGCCACTCCCTCGCACCCACGCCGTCCGCAACCGTCCGCGCAATTCTCTCACCCATTTGCCGTCCGCAGCCGTCCGCGCAGCCAAGCTCGCTCATCACCAGCGGCTTCTTCTCCCCATCCATTTCCAGCCACTCCCTTGCACCCACGCCGTCCGCAGCCGTGCGCACAATTCTCCGAACCCATTTCCCGTCCGCGACCGTCCGCGCAGCCGAGCTCGCTCATCACCAGCGGCTTCTTCTCCTCACCCATTTCTATCGCCACTCCCTTGCACCCACGCCGTCCGCAGCCGCGCAATTCTCCGCACCCATTTCCCGTCCGCAACCATCCGCGCAGCTAAGCTCGCACATCACCAGCGGCTTCTTCTCCCCACCCATTTCCAGCCACTCCGTTGCACCCACGCCGTCTGCAGCCGTCCGCGCAATTCTCCGCACCCATTTCCCGTCCGCAGCCGTCCGCACGGCCAAGCTCGCTGATCTCCAGCGGCTTCTTTTCCGCACCCATTTCCAGCCACAACCTGGAACCCACGCCGTCCGCAGCCGTCCGCGCAATTCTCCCAACCCATTTGCCGTCCCCAGCCGTCCGCGCAGCCAAGCTCGCTCATCATCAGCGGCTTCTTCTCCCCACCCATTTCCAGCCACTCCCTTGCACCCACGCCGTCCGCAACCGTCCGTGCACTTCTCCGCACCCATTGCCCGTCCGCAGCCGTCCGCGCAGCCAAGCTCGCTCATCACCAGCGGCTGCTTCTCCCCACCTATTTCCACTCAGTTACACCCACGCCGTCCGCAACCGTCCGTGGAATTCTCCGCACCCATTGCCCGTCCGCAGCCGTCCGCGCAGCCAAGCTCGCTCATCACCAGCGGCTTCTTCTCCCTACCTTATACCCATTTCCAGCCACCCCCTTGCACCCACGCCGTCCGCAGCCGTCCGCGCAGTTCTCCGCACCCATTTCCCGTCCGCAGCCGTCCGCGCAGCCAAGCTCGCTCATCACCAGCGGCTTCTTCTCCCCACCCATTTCCAGCCACTCCCTTGCACCCACGCCGTCCGCCGTCCACGCCATTCTCCCCACCCATTTGCCGTCCGCAGCCGTCCGCACAGCCAAGCTCGCTCATCACCAGCGAATTCTTCTCCCCATCCATTTCCAGCCACTCACTTGGACCCACGCCGTCCGCAACCGTCTCCGCAATTCTCCGCACCCATTTCCCGTCCGCAGCCGTCCGCGCAGCCAAGCTCGCTCATCACCAGCGGCTTCTTCTCCCCACCCATTTCCAGCCACTCCGTTGCACCCACGCCGTCTGCAGCCTTCCGCACAGTTCTCCGCACCCATTTCCCGTCCGCAGCCATCCGCGCAGCCGAGCTCGTTCATCACCAGCGGCTTCTTCTCCCTACCCATTTCCAGCCACCCCCTTGCACCCACGCCGTCCGCAGCCGTCCGCGCAATTCTCCGCACCCATTTCCCCTCCGCAGGCGTGCGCGCAGCCAAGCTCGCTGATCTCCATCGGCTTCTTCTCCCCTCCCGAATTCAAGCCACTGCCTGGCACCCACGCCGTCCGCAGCCGTCAGCGCAGCCAAGCTCGCTCATCACCAGCGGCTTCTTCTCCCCACCCATTTCCAGCCACTCCCTTGCACCTGCGCCATCCGCAACCGTCCGCGCACTTCTCCGCTCCCATTGCCCGTCCGCAGCCGTCCGCGCAGCCAAGCTCGCTCATCACCAGCGGCTTCTTCTCCCCACCCGTTGCCGTTGCACCCACGCCGTCCGCAACCGTCTGCGCACTTCTCCGCACCCATTGCCCGTCCGCAGCCGTCCGCGCAGCCAAGCTCGCTCATCACCAGCGGCTTCTCCCCACCCATTTCCAGCCACTCCGTTGCCCCCACGCCGTCCGCAGCCGTCCACGCAATTCTCCGAACCCATTTCCCGTCCGCAGCCGTCCGCGCAGCCAAGCTCGCTCATCACCAGCGGCTTCTTCTCCTCACCCATTTCCAGCCACTCCGTTGCACCCACGCCGTCCGCAGCCGTCCGCGCACTTCTCTGCACCCATTGCCCGTCCGCAGCCGGCGCAGCCAAGCTCGCTCATCACCAGCGGCTTCTTATACCCATTTCCAGCCACTCCCTTGCACCCACGCCGTCCGCAGCCATCCGCGCACTTCTCCGCACCCATTTCCCGTCCGCAGCCGTCCGCGTAGCCAAGCTCGCTCATCACCAGCGGTTTCTTCCCCCAGCAACTCCCTTGCACCCACGCCGTGCCCCCACCCATTTGCCGTCCGCAGCCGTCCGCGCAGCCAAGCTCGCTCATCACCAGGGGCTTCTTCTCCCCACCCATTTCCAGCCACTCCCTTGCACCCACGCCGCAACCGTCTGCGCACTTCTCCGCACCCATTGCCCGTCCGCAGCCGTCCGCGCAGCCAAGCTCGCTCCTCACCAGCGGCTTCTTCTCCCCACCCACATTTCCAGCCACTCCATTGCACCCACGCCGTCCGCAGCCTTCCGCGCAGTTCTCCGCGCCCATTTTCCCGTCCGCAGCCGTCCGCGCAGCCGAGCTCGCTCATCACCAGCGCCTTCTTCTCCCCACCCATTTCCAGCCACTCCGTTGCACCCACGCCGTCCGCAGCCGTCCACGTAATTCTCCGCACCCATGTCCCGTCCGCAGCCGTCCGCGCAGCCAAGCTCGCTCATCAGCAGCGGCTTCTTATACCCATTTCCAGCCACTCCCTTGCACCCACGCCGTCCGCAGATGTCCGCAGCCGTCCGCGCACTTCTCCGCACCCATTGCCCGTGCGCAGCCGTCCGCGCAGCCAAGCTCGCTCATCACCAGCAGCTTCTTCTCCCTACCCATTTCCAGCCACTCCCTTGCACCCACGCCGTCCGCAGCCGTCCACTCCATTCCTTTCCCTTCCTTTCCCTTCCTTTTTCCATCCTTTCCCTTCCTTTCCCTTCCTTTCCCTTCCTTTCCCTTCCTTTCCCTTCCTTTCCCTTCCTTTCCCTTCCTTGCCTTTCCTTGCCTTTCCCTTCCTTTCCCTTGCACCCACGCCGTTCGCACACCACCGTTCAAACCAGCTCGCTCCCCCACGCGGTTAAACAATTAAACGAGAACCCAAGCATCGAAGATGCTTTTGGGAAAAACGTTTCTTTCCCATGAGTGTTCTGTTGCCGAGCGTTTCGCATCCATGTCACAAGTCTTATTACAAGCTATTTGCACGATTTCCTCTCCGTCCAGCATGCTGTCTCGCTCCCTCCCAGCGAAGCTCTCCCCAAGCTATTTCCACGGTTTTGTTATGTCCAGCATGCTGTCTCGCCCCCTCCCAGCGAAGCTCTCCGCAAACATTTCCGACCCATTTCCCGTCCGCAGCCGTCCGCGCAGCCACGCTCGCTCATCACCAGCGGCTTCTTCTCCCCACCCATTTCCAACTTCTCCCTTGCACCCACGCCGTCCGCAGATGTCCGCAGCCGTCCGCGCAGTTCTCCGCACCCATTTGCCGTCCGCAGCCGTCCGCGCAGCCAAGGTCGCTCATCACCAGCGGCTTCTTCTCCCCACCGATTTCCAGCCACTCCGTTGCACCCACGCCGTCCGCAGCCGTCCACGCAGTTCTCCGCACCCATTTGCTGTCCGCTCCGTCCGTAGCATCCAAGGCTCTCATCACCAGCGGCTTTCTCTCCCCATCCCATGTTTCCAGCCACCCCCTTGCACCACGCCCCACGGCCGTCCGCAGCCGTCCACCGCAGTCTCCGCCACCCATGTTGCCTCCGCAGCCGTCCGCTGACCCAAGGTCGCCTCCTCACCCACCGGCTTCTTGCCTCCCCACCATTTCCTAGCCACCCCCTTGCACCCACGCGTCCGCAGCCTCCGCAGCAGATTCTCTCTCCGCCCGACATTTTGCCGTCCGCAGCCGTCCGCGCAGCCAAGCTCGCTCATCACCAGCGGCTTCTTCTCCCCACCCATTTCCAGCCACTCCGTTGCACCCACGCCGTCCGCAGCCATCTGCGCAGTTCTCCGCACCCATTTGCCGTCCGCAGCCGTCCGCGCAGCCAAGGTCGCTCATAACCAGCGGCTTCTTCTCCTCACCCATTTCCAGCCACCCCCTTGCACCCACGCCGTCCGCAGCCGTCCGGGCGGTTCTCCGCACCCATTTGCCACCCGCAGCCGTCCGCGCAGCCAAGGTCGCTCATCACCAGCGGCTTCTTCTCCCCACCCATTTCCAGCCACCCCCTTGCACCCACACCGTCCGCAGCCGTCCGCGCAGTTCTCCGCACCCATTTGCCGTCCGCAGCCGTCCGTGCAACCAAGGTCGCTCATCACCAGCGGCTTCTTCTCCCCACCCATTTCCAGCCACTCCGTTGCACCCACGCCCTCCGCAGCCGTCCACGCAGTTCTCCGCACCCATTTGCCGTCCGCAGCCGTCCGCGCAGCCAAGGTCGCTCATCACCAGCGGCTTCTTCTCTCCACCCATTTCCAGCCACCCCCTTGCACCCACGCCGTCCGCAGCCGTCCGCGCAGTTCTCCGCACCCATTTGCCGTCCGCGCAGCCAAGGTCGCTCATCACCAGCGGCTTCTTCCCTTTTCCTTCCTTTCCCATCCTTTCCGTTCCTTTCCGTTCCTGTCCCTTCCTTTCCCTTCCCCCCATCCATTTACAGCCACTCCGTTGCATCCACGCCGTCCGCAGCCACCCGCGCAATTCTCCGCACCCATTTGCCGTCCGCAGCCGTCCGCGCAGCTAAGGTCGCTCATCACCAGCGGCTCCTTCTCCCCACCCATTTCCAGCCACCCCCTTGCACCCACGCCGTCCGCAGCCGTTCGCGCAGTTCTCCGCACCCATTTGCCGTCCGCGCAGCCAAGGTCGCTCATCACCAGCGGCTTCTTCTCCCCACCCATTTCCAGCCACTCCGTTGCACCCACGCCGTCCGCAGTCGTCCACGCAGTTCTCCGCACCCATTTGCCGTCCGCAGCCGCGCGCGCAGCCAAGGTCGCTCATCACCAGCGGCTTCTTCTCCCCACCCATTTCCAGCCACCCCCTTGCACCCACGCCGTCCGCAGCCGTCCGCGCAGTTCTCCGCACCCATTTGCAGTCCGCAGCCGTCCGCGCAGCCAAGGTCGCTCATCACCAGCGGCTTCTTGTCCCCACCCATTTCCAGCCACTCCGTTGCACCCACGCCGTCCGCAGCCGTCCACGCAGTTCTCCGCACCCATTTGCCGTCCGCAGCCGTCTGCGCAGCCAAGGTCGCTCATCACCAGCGGCTTCTTCTCTCCACCCATTTCCAGCCACCCCCTTGCACCCACACCGTCCGCAGCCGTCCGCGCAGTTCTCCGCACCCATTTGCCGTCCGCAGCCGTCCGCGCAACCAAGGTCGCTCATCACCAGCGGCTTCTTCTCCCCACCCATTTCCAGCCACTCCGTTGCACCCCCGCCGTCCGCAGCCGTCCACGCAGTTCTCCGCACCCATTTGCCGTCCGCAGCCGTCCGCGCAGCCAAGGTCGCTCATCACCAGCGGCTTCTTCTCCCCATCCATTTCCAGCCACCCCCTTGCACCCACGCCGTCCACAACCGTCCGCGCACTTCTCCGCACCCATTCCCCGTCCGCAGCCGTCCGCGCAGCCAAGGTCGCTCATCACCAGCGACTTCTCCTCCCCACCCATTTCCAGCCACCCCCTTGCACCCACGCCGTCCGCAGCCGTCCGCGCAGTTCTCCGCACCCATTTGCCGTCCGCAGCCGTCCGCACAGCCAAGGTCACTCATTACCAGCGGCTTCTTCTCCAAGGTCGCTCATGTCACCAGCGGCTTCTTCTCCCCACCCATTTCCAGCCACCCCCTTGCACCCACGCCGTCCGCAGCCGTCCGCGCAGTTCTCCGCACCCATTTGCCGTCCGCAGCCCGCACCCATTTGCCGTCCGCAGCCGTCCGCGCAGCCAAGGTCGCTCATCACCAGCTCATCACCAGCGGCTTCTTACTCCCCACCCATTTCCAGCCACTCCGTTGCACCCACGCCGTCCGCAGCCGTCCACGCAGTTCTCCGCACCCATTTGCCGTCCGCAGCCGTCCGCGCAGTCTCCGCACCCATTTGCCGTCCGCAGCCGTCCGCGCAGCCAAGGTCGCTCATCACCAGCGGCTTCTTCTCCCCACCCACTCGGTTGCACCCACGCCGTCAGCAGCCGTCCACGCAGTTCTCCGCACCCATTTGCCGTCCGCAGCCGTCCGCGCAGCCAAGGTCGCTCATCACGAGCGGCTTCTTCTCCCCATCCATTTCCAGCCACGCCGTTGCACTCGCGCCATCCACAACCGTCCGCGCACTTCTCCGCACCCATTTGCCGTCCGCAGCCGTCCGCGCAGCCAAGGTCGCTCATCACCAGCGGCTTCTTCTCCCCACCCATTTGCAGCCACCCCCTTGCACCCACGCCGTCCGCAGCCGTCCGCTCCATTCCTTTCCCTTCCTTTCCCATCCTTTTCTGTTCCTTTCCCATCCTTTCCCTTCCTTTCCCTTCCTTTCCCATCCTTTTCCGTTCCTTTCCCATCCTTTCCCTTCCTTTTCCTTCCTTTCCCTTCCTTTCCCTTCCTTTCCCTTCCCTTTCCCTTCCTTCCCCATCCTTTCCCTTCCTTTCCCATCCTTTCCCTTCCTTTCCCTTCCTTTCCCTTCCTTTCCCTTCCTTTCCCTTCCTTTCCTCCCTTTTCCTTCCTTTCCCATCCTTTCCCTTCCTTTCCCTTCCTGTCCCTTCCTTTCCCTTCCTGTCCCTTCCTTTCCCATCCTTTCCCTTCCTTTCCCTTCCTTTCCCATCCTTTCCCTTCCTTTCCCTTCCTTTCCCTTCCTTTCCCTTCCTTTCCCTTCCTTTCCCTTCCTTTCCCTTCCTTTCCCTTCCTTTCCCTTCCTTTTTCCTTCCTTTTTCCCTTCCTTTCCCTTCCTTTCCCTTCCTTTCCTTTCCTTTCGTTTCCCTTCCTTTCCTTTCCTTTCCTTTCCTTTCCCTTGCACCCACGCCGTCCGCACACCACCGTTCGAGCCAGGTCGCTCCCCCACGCGGTTAAACAACTAAACGAGAACCCAAGCATCGAAGATGCTTTTGGGAAAAATTGAGCTGGAAAAAAGTGCCATCCATAACTTGCGCCAGAAGTGGAGATACCTTGCCAAGGTGATTCACAAATAGTTACAAAGGCTGCTTGGTAAATCACCATGTTTAATAGGTAAACCATCTATAAATGGGCCATTTTCCATGGCTATGTTAAATAACCAGAGGGTAAACATTTACATATGTAAGGCATCCTGCGCCTCACCCCTTCGCGTAACTTTCGCGGAACTCTAACGGTTAGTCTCTGTAAGAGATCCTACAAGTTGTCGACGTACAATGATGATTGATAATATCCAGCTTTCAGGAAACTTTCACGAAATAAAGTTGTGTACTTTCGCAAAGTCAAAAATTCTGTGAGGGCTCAAAAACACAACATGAACGGTAATTCTTTACAAGGACCTTTAGATCAACCACCACATGTATGATCATGTAGAATGGGATACTCGAAAATCAGTGGAGCATTCTGAGGCCGAATCATTCTCCAATCCTCGGAGTTTCAGTTTCCCACATTTCCAACAAATGATGTGGTTGTATCCTCTGGTCCCACAAGTCAAGGTGAATAACTTCGCCATGAGAGCGAGTCAGCCCCAAATCCGGCCCGAATCCTTCATTGGATTTACGGGAAAACTGAAACGAAACCATGGCGTTTTTCCTGGTCAAAGGGGGTTCCTCTATGTTCCCCTGATCCAAGGGATTCGCTTGGCCGGAGTTCCGAGACACCCCAGTGACCCTGGCCATCCGCGCTTCTGGAAAATAGACCTTCTCCTTGTGGATTTAGGTGTGACCCAAAACAAGGATACTAGTGGACCCAGAAAAAATTGCCAACTCTTGGGCAAAGATACACCCAATTTTTGTAGTGTAAATAGGTTTGGGCCACGGCCATGTAACCATTCGAAATTGAGAGACGCAACTAAACGTGGGAAAACGAGTTTAAAATTTAGCAACAAATGAGTTCCAACACATAGAGTGGGGATGTGACAAAAAAAGGGTCGTCACCACCCAGAAATGGAGATCGCACCAATGGAAACCAAATTATAGAACCATTCCTTGGCCAACAAGTTGTGGCGCCACAAGTACTGGAAGATTGCCGTGGTTATTCAAAACAAAATTGTTGGGTTAAAACCCGAGCACATGAGGCTACATCCCAAAAATGAAACGAATAGTCGTGCTTGGCACCAAAAAAGGTGGGTATTTACCCACACCCAGATGTTCATTCCGTTTATAGGAAGGATAGAACTATGGTGATAGGGATGCCCAAGCAAGACTCTCCGGCGTTTTCTGACATGGGGTACCCATGGATTAAACACCAACTTTTTGGACAAACAATGTCTCATCGGCAAAATCCCTATATACTTAGTTCTATAAATCCACATCAGCTGCTAAAATCCATTAGAATTATCCCAAGTAAAAACTAGGCCCACTAGACCACTTTAGACCTGCCATGGGTCCTCAGGATCACTCGCGATGGCCGTGTTATTCGGATCCACCCGCCAGCACTTCCGTGATACCTCTCTGGGATGGAGCCCATCCCGAAAATGACGTCATCTCAGGGGCTACCACTACTAAGCCGATTTCAAACAAAACAAGGGGAAAATGGGGTGCAAGTCGGATTAGTCAAGTTGGTTGAAGTGCAATTATCAGAATGGGAAATCTCATTCAAATAGTGGATGCTCTGGGAAAAACTGAGACTTTTCTTGAAAAATCCCAAAATGATAAAGATGATAAAGGAACATAAAGGAACATTATGTGAAAATCCCCAATTTACAATTGGCGAATCGGGATCTCCACATGGAATATGATCATCTTCAATCGATCAAGGGTATCATAACCTTCTTTCTAATCGTCAACCAACGCCATGGTTTTTGAAACTGTTCACCTGCCACGTTTGATTACCAAAGGACAATCATGTTCCCTACAAAAATGACCATTTTTGGTATACAGTTTCAGACATAGCGAAATGGATGAAGTGTTGTTGGTACAGGAAAGCGCGAAACTCATGCCTAAGTCACGCCTGTGTGCTGAAAATATGTTTTCCCCCGTCCAAATGCAGTTTCCAGGAAGTCATGCCTATGTCATGCCTGCAACCCAAATCACCATCTAAATGCAGCGGAAATCTTTGCTTCATTTTGATTAACTGATACCAGTAGTACCGCACAAGGCGGTGGCGGAAGTTTCAAAAATAGTAAACCTGTAGGAAGTGTTGGGTTTTTGAGTTGCATGGGCGGCAGAGCAAGCCGCTGATGGATCGTTTTTGATAATGGTTTGTTGTAAAATGAATAGTGAATCTGAAAGTGAAGTGTGAGATAAGGGATATGATATATACTAGAAAAAAAAAAACGACGTCAGAACGACGTCCGAACGATGTCCAAGCGACGTCAGTTCATTCCCTAGGACAGGCCACTCCCCACATGATGGCTCAACAACAAAAAGGCACGAGTCTTGAAAATCAAGTGCTCCCAAGCTATTTTCAACGATTCCCACTCATCTGGGCACGACTTTAGCAACTCTCTGTACCGGTTGACCTTTTAAGACGCGGTCGAGTAGTTGTTGTTGTTGTTGTTGTTGGTGGTGGTGGTGGTGGTGGTGGTGGTGGTGGTTCAGTGTCAATAGAAACTATTGGAATCCCCAATGGAGTATGATAATCCCAAATATTGGATGGTAGAAACATGTTTGTATGTATATACATATATGTATATATGTATATACATGTGTATATATATGTGTATATATATACATATATACATATATACATATATACATATATACATATATACATATATACATATATACATATATACATATATACATATATATATATATATATACATACATATATACACATATATATATACATATATATATATATACATATATATATATGGGGTTTCCATAAATGGGGGTACCACCAAATCATCCATGTCAATAGGATCTTCCCTTATAAACCATCCATTTTGGGGCACCCCCATTTGTGGAAAGCCCCATATAAACCATTGTAATCAATGTAATCATCAAACAACGGAAGCAACGGGGGGTGAAGCACAGCATCATCACATCTCTTGGGGTGAAAGTCCTTGAGTAGCATGAGAATGTTCCACACCAATTCGGCATTGACTGTAACTGTAATGTGGTTAATACAACAATAAACCATCCATCAAATCACCATTTTCATAGGCGCTATGTTTACCATTGCTTTATAACATTGTGTTAACCACATTAATGCAAACATCAGCAATTTTTCAGGGATCAATGCTGATATACGATATATGGTGATATAACAAACATCATGGTTCGTCAGTTCCCCATCTGAATTTTCCCATGCACAACGGCTCCAAGCTTACGTGGCTTCCCCATCATCCATCCCAAGTCTTGTGGCTACAAATATAGCTGCAGGATGGTTCTGGATGGTTATGGATGGTTTTTATCCGTTTAGTCATCTATGTTGGCATTTCACTGGTTGCGAAAAATATTAAGGATTTTGTTGAATTTTTGTCCAAATTGTGGAATTCATGACAATGCTAAAGCACCGCAACCGGAAAGTGCAGATGCAGTTTGTTTCCCACTCACTTCCAAGCATAGCGGTGTCCAAACGCAATGAACTTGTCGATGGCAGTTGGGCACCTCAGCTGGTTCAATTCATTTCACAATACTTCAGCTGTGCTGTGATCACTCTGCTTTGGATGTGATCTTTCTCCTTTGCTTCACTTTCCCAGGTGGTAAATAAGCTCTCCGGTTGCCAGGACCTTTCGTGGCTCGCCAGAAAGCAAGAATCCCATCCAGCAAAGAAAACTGCAAAGCTGTCTTCTTGGACTGGGCGCGGTCTAGCAGGAACTTTGCGAACCTGATTCCATTTTGCGTGTATTGCGTCCACAACTTTGACATTGACCACTTGGCAAAAAAGAGAATAAAAGCATGCCAATCAATTTCTTTCAGGAAACGGCGGATTGCGAAGATACACCGCAACCAACAACACACCCAGCTGCTCAGTCCTTTCCAGCTGTAGAAATGAAGCAGTTACCTGCAACTTGAACAGGTGCGTCGTAAGCTTGTCATGTCCCGACAGCAAAGCCGATTCATGCGATCATCGGCACCAGCGATATCAAATTCCAGATATGAAATTCCATAACTACTCTACTTCAATTGGCATGGCTGCTCTGGCTGCAGAGGGCAGCTTGGCCAGACCCTTGGCCGCGCCGATTTGACCCTTCAACGCACCATTTTGAAAAAAATGCGCGTTGAAGGGTCAATTTGGCGCGTTGAAGGGTCAAATGCACATATGTGTGTATATATATGTGTGTAATATACACATATGTATGTGAATACATATATATATAAATATATATATATAATATAATTGTATATATTATATATACGCACTTACAAAAAAAAAAACTATATATATATATACGTAAACAATATATATATATGAAAATATATAAATATAAATATATATATATATACACATGTTCATATACATTTCTATTCAGGTTATTATCTTATCTTATATAATATTTATTAGTAAATAAAGTTATATATATATGTATATTCTATTTTTTAGGGGCAGGACCCAAAACAATTCTGCGAAACTTCCTCAATTTTTGAACTTGACAGCATCAAAAACAAAACAATTTTGCGAAACCTAAATTTTTGAACTTGACAAACAATTCTGCGAGACTTTCTCAATTTTTGCACTTGACAACATCAAAAACGAAACAATTCTGCGAGACTTCCTCAATTTTGTGAAGTTGGCAACATCAAAAACAAAACAATTCTGCGAGACTTCCTTCAAAAATGGAAAGTCAGCAGAGCTGACGGCCTCATACCAATGCGTTTTTCGGTTTTTCCACTCCACAAAATCATCTGAGCAAACCTGAAGATCTGATGCTCCAAAATGCAACCCCTCTCAGGAAATCAGCGCCCTGACCTCCGAACAGCTCTGATGAACATGTCGCTTGTATTGTGCCTGCCACAAGAAAGACATCTTGCGAGATCCTCTGCATATGTCCCACGCCTGCCATCGTTTTAGGAAATGCTACAAAACCCTCACATTTTGCTCACTTTTGACCAGGTGCATAATCCCTGAGGCCTGCCACGCAAAACGACATATGAACGTCCAAAAGTGCTCCGAATCCGTCAGTTTTTTGACACTTTTGACTTCGAAATGTGCTTCGTGCCACAACGGCATGCACTTTTTCGACATCTCAACTTCCAAACTTGCTCCGACACTGAGGTGTTTTGTGCATTTTGCACATTTTGTACTTCCAAAAATGATTTCCTACAACATTACCCTAGAAAAAAGCAGGGGAAATTGGAATGGGGAGAGAGAGAGAGAGAGATATATATATATACATATATAATATTATATATATATATTCTTTTTATTTATTCATTTATATTCTATCTTTGTAAATAATATATATTTATATATAATATGCACCGCCTATAATATAAATAGTAATTATATTAATATATATACATATATATATATATAATCATTGTCATATTAAGATAGCAGGTGAATATGGGAAAAAATGCTGCAGAGTGGTCGACCCTGCAATGAGAGCTGATCCTGCCAGACATGGCATGCCACAAATTTCAACCATCACATGAATCAATAGCCGCAGGACCCTTCTGAATTATGGAGTGCTGAATCATGCTGGATCAATACAACAGGACCAAGTAGCAACTAAGAAAATCAAAACGATACGATCACCAACCAAGCTCTGGTGATCGCATCCCCAGACCATGCATTAGTCAAGCATCCTCTGGCTTTGGACACTGGGTGCAGGAAGCAACCTTCACAGGCTCTCCGGAATGTGTATGCCTTTAGAATTCCCTGCAATCGCAAGAAGGGGTTCGGCAAGTTCAGGATCTTCAAGACCAAATTTGAAGGCTCCTGCACAAATCTTGGGCAGCTTGGGCAGCTTTGGCAATGGTGGAATTTGGCACCACAAACTTCACATGACCATTTCGCCATGAGCTTTCCAAATGCCATTGATTGAATAATGACCACGACGAGGCCAGCGGAGGAATGTTGCACTTGGCACGGTACAGCAGGTAGGCTGCTAGCAATGCCTGAACTTCAAGCAAGCACTCTTTAATCTAAAAAATGCTTACTTGAAAATCAGAATGAGCAAAATGAGAATATCACAGTCACAACTGGAATGCCGGCTGCGAATATCACCAGAAAAGGATAAGCGAAAAAAGGCGACCGCAATGGCAGCAACAACGACAACAACCTCCACCACTGCCTCAATAACACAACAAACACTGCAACAGCACAAGTAACAACAACCTATCCCAATCTCATTGCCAACCAAATACGTTAGGGGTCGTTGGGCTGGCACCCCTCTTAGCAGGAATTCAAGCAAGGGGATCAACTCCTTCTCGCCTCCCCAGAAGCAATTTTTGGCAGCCTTGGCAAAACAATGTCACATGCATTGTTTCACCACATGTAGTTGTGAGTGGTATAGCTCTGTTTAAAACAAAGGAATTGCATAAGCAATCCTGGCTGTTCTATTCGTCTCGTTTGGAGCGCGCCCAGCTTCCACACTTCGCAGCCACAGGCTGGCAGCTTTGCTTGCAGAAATCGGCACCGGCGGCATTCTTGAGCACCTGTGCATTGGAACAGTGGTGGGCTGGCAAAAGCTTAAAATCAACACACTTAATGGCTGGCAACTTAAACTTAAACATTTGACCCTTGGGCGGAAAATTTGACCCTTCGTTGTTGCTCTGACCCTTGGTTGACCCTTGGAGGACAACCTCGCTCGGTCTCGCGACCCGGAGGCGTATTGCATAGGGCTATTGGGAGTGTATTGGCAAGGGAATTGCACGTCTCAATACGCCTCCTGGTCTTGAGACCGGGAAGATGAATTCATAGGTGGAATGCTCTTGTCAAACTGCGTTCCTTGAGTTTCGGTATTTGGATGGGAAAATCACGTCTCAATACGGGGGGTCAGTCTTGAGACCGACAAGCGTATTGCAAAGGGATGGAAGTCAAGGTTTTTTTTGAAATCCGCAAGTTTCGTTTGCTTGTGCTTGCACAATCAGCCCACTCACGGTCTAGTGAATTTGCCAGACCCCCCCCGAGACTGACGAAACACCCTGATGATGAATTTCAAAAAGCATTGCATGTCTGCCATTGAACCAATCCTCTTCACAGTGGTTCTTTTCTTGGCAGTGCTTGCAGTGGCTGCTTTGGGCTCCCCTATTAACAAGGACCAGCGCTTCACCACCTGATGCGATCACCAAACCAAGCTGGAAGAGCGCATTGAATTTCAACATCCACTGCGAAGAAACCAATGTCAAGCCATCCCAAAGCAATCCAAAGTCGTCCTCAGTCTGGCCGGTCCAGAGGATGCTGCAGGGGCCGCGGGTGCCTCGTCTGTAGACCCATCGCTGATCGTCGAAATCCCCTTTCAATCACTCAGCCTTGCAGGGATTCTGTTATTAAGATTGCTGCAGAGAAATTTAAAAACCTGATGCTGCAACATCTCCCCTGATTCCAGTCCCTAACATGCCCTTGTAATCAAACCACTGCAATCGTTGACAACTAGTACGATTACCCAATTAATTCATTATAGAACTATTATACACAAACTAGCCGGTTCACTATATAAAGTATGAAGGTTGATACTCTAAAATAGCAAGCCAAATGAACAGGCAATATTGCTGTTGCTGTTGCCATTGCTGTTGCCATTGCTGCTGCCATTGCTGTGGCTGTTGCTGTTGTTGTTGTTGCTGCCAGTGCTGCTGTGGTGGTGGCGGCGGTGGTGGCGGTGGGGTGCTGCTGCTGCTGCTGCTGCTGCTGCTGCTGGTTGTGGCTGTGGCTGTTGCTGTAGTTGTGGTTATGGTTGTGGTTGTGGTGGTTCTTGATCTGGTCCTTGTTGCTGTTTTTGTTATTGTTATTCCTGTTGTTGTTGTTGATGTTGTTCTTCTTCTTCCTCCTGTCCTTCTGAGAAAATCCCGAATCGTGTTTTTGATATTGTTCTTGTTTGTGTTGTTCTTGTTCCTGTTTTTATTATCATTGTTAGTGTTATAACATGTTATAACTCTTGTGTCTTGTCCTTGTCCTTGCCCTTTTCCGTTTAATTATTACATTTTATTACTGCTGAGGCTGAAGCTGCTATTACTAAATATTTCTACCCATGCCCAGCCTGTAGTACCCAGCAGGGGCTGTCGAACTTCTTCTGCTGCACGTCAGCTGGCCGGAAGCTGATGATATAAAAAAATCCTTCAGCAGACACCCAAATGGACTGGGTAGTTGGCCCTGACATCTCGCCAAAGTCAAAAAATTGCGCATTGCCAGGCTGGAGATTGTGGAGCAAGGCATAGTCTTCATTGTTGAGGTACTGCTTGGACTTAAGGGCATACCTCACACCTCCGCGCTCTTGCTCTTCAATCTTGTGGCCAAAATGAACGCCAAAGAAGGAAGCATTGACTGTGTCCTTGTTGCACTCCTCCAAAGACTTGACGCGCAGGTTCCCTGCCATAGCGTCCAAATTGCGTAGCTCGGTGCCGCTGGTGCGCAGGTGGGCAAGGTCCAGGAGCTTGTTCGCCATGCTGAGAACGTCATTGGCATAGAGCAGAAGGGTCATCAAAGTGCCCCCGTTGCCAATGTTTAGCTCGGGAAGGAAATCCCACCAAACAACTACTGATGCAGAAAATAAGCATATCTTAGTAACAAAATGCCAAGTAATCTGCAACAAACATGTAATTCATTGATCAGTTCAATGATGTTTTGAGTGCTTTGCTTTCAATGCTCCCCATCCTCATCTGGCTCGAGAAGCTGGTATCCCCTGGCAGCACCGTTCATAGAGAAGGGTAAGATGAAGATGTTGCACAGAAGCGCTCCACCACCGCAGGGACTGGCCTCTGAGAACCGCTGGAGGAGCTCACGCACAATGGCAGACAACTCAGCAGGGAAGCAATGAAACACCGGAGGATTAAAATTAACTCAAACAATTTCTAATATTCTTGGCGCCCCCATGACATGAAACGCGGATCCATGTCCAGAAAAATCTTCTTTGACCACATGATGCCGAGCCACAGAGAATTTCTTTGGAATGCTATTGTACGGAGGAATCAGCTGCAGCAAATCGCGGGCTTCCTCCACAATGTTGGCTTCGCTGGGCTGCAGGGTCAAACCTCAAGCATGCGCAAAAGCAAGCACAAAATGGATCCACGATGAGCATTCTGGGAAAAAGTCCAACAAATATGGAATTGACCTTATTGGTTCATATAGACATGGAAAGCTTTACTAATTCACATCAAAGTGCCGACGCATATGGACATATTCGTCTTGTCAGCAGCAGGGAAGAAACTCAACACCATGGCGTTAAATCCGAACATTGCACATGAGAAATCTTTGGACGTGTCGTAGACCTCAGTGAAAATGTATGAAAATGTCAGGGGCATGGGTGCGAGCCACAGCATGGTGCTTAATTTCTTCCTGGCCCAGCAGACCTTCCATTCGCAAGCCAAAGGTGCCGCCAACAGCTTGCTTCACGCTCTCTGCGATATCCATTCGCTGGCGCTGGGCAGCAGCAGTTTGGGCAGCTTGGGCAGCAGGGACAAGGCCAGTTTCAGATTGGAGCACCAATCTCCCTTGCACAACCAGCTCATCTGGCCCTGGCCCATCATCTCCATGCTCCGCCTCATTGTAGTCCTCAATCAATGGCACGCCATCAGGAGGACCAGCCTCAGCAGGTGCTTCGGCGGCAGCTTCTGCCGCAGCAGGGGCTGCTTCAGCAGGGTGGGCTGCTTCGGCAGCAGGAGCTCCGGCAGGATGCGCTGCTTCGGCAGCAGGTGCAGCTGCAAGACCACCACCGTCTGCAGCCTCCATGGCGGCCAATGCCTCTGCCAGGGCAGCAGCAGGAGCTGCCATCACCGGCACAAGAAGGTGAAGTGAACGCACAGGGGCGGCTTGGGCAAACAGTGGTGCTGGGGATGGAAGAATGAAGCAATCAATGCAGGGCTGCTGAAACTAGAATGCACTTCATTAATTAATAAAAAACATTATCCACAAACACTGCCGACCCCAGCACTGACAAGTCCAAGCCTTCTCCAAGTGCTGTTGTGGGAAAGGCAGGGGCAGCAGGAGCAGCAAGGTCAGGCCTGAGCAGGATGTAAATGTTATACTTAGACTAGAGGCTTATGAATGGAAATGGGATTGGGTATTTATAATAATGCATAATTTGACCCTTCAACGCGACGATATGACCCTTCAATGTCACATTTTAGTTTTTTTGCGCGTTGAAAGGTTCTGAGGGTGCGGCGAAGGGTCAGGATAATCAGGAAGATGAGGAATGCAGAGCCGCTTGGGCAGCGTGGCCAGGCAGGGATGCTGGAATGGAATGAACTACTACTAACTCAACCCTTTTGACTGGACAGTGGCTCACAGGTGTGAAGAAAACAGCAAAAAATAAAAAATGTCCGAATTGCCAAGGCAGTCATACATGTCTTTGCTATCCCCTGAAGTAGCCCCATTTACGAATGTGTAGCTTTGCATGTGCCAATTTTATCACTATGATATGCATTTTGCCCAAAAGAAATGTAGACTGGATGGCTTTGTCATGTTTCATCAAGTGGACCCAAAGAATCCTAGCAGTTTCATCATCATGTTTCCCATGAAAACTAGCATTTTATGTGTAACCCCATGTTCGGACACCCAAATCAACTATGTGGTTACACCCATTCTATTCCCATTCTATCACCATGAAATTGCTGGTGGATTCGCCATGTCTACTGAAATCCCCGGCATGACCAGGAGATCCGGTGGGGCTCCCGCGCCTTTTGACAAGTCTTGTTGAGGATGGCATCGCTGGTGAAGGTCAAGCTAAAGAAAATCACCTGGAAAGATGGCCATGTCGCTGCGGAGCTGGAAAGATCTAGCAACCCATCTAAGCATGTATATTGTGTATGTATGTACTATGAATATGTCATTATCTGTATGTATGTATGTATGTATGTATGCATCTATGTATGTATGTATGTATGCATGTATGCATGTATGTATGTATGTATGTATGTACTATGAATATGTCATTATCTATATGTATGTATGTATGTATGTATGTATGTATGTATGTATGTATGTATGTATGCATGTATGTATGTATGTACTATGAATATGTCATTATCTGTATGTATGTATGTATGTATGTATGTATGTATGCATCTATGTATGTATGTATGTATGTATGTATGCATGTATGCATGTATGCATGTATGCATGTATGCATGTATGCATGTATGCATGTATGTATGTATGTATGTACTATGAATATGTCATTATCTATATGTATGTATGTATGTATGTATGTATGCATGTATGTATGTATGTATGTATGTATGTACTATGAATATGTCATTATCTGTATGTATGTATGTATGTATGTATGCATGTATGCATGTATGTATGTATGTATGTATGTACTATGAATATGTCATTATCTATATGTATGTATGTATGTATGTATGCATTCAGACCATCAAGTTGAAGCAAGAGTTGATGCCACATAGGTGGCTTGTTTCGCTTCAGGAATAGCCAAACTGCTTTCTGACCAAAATTATGTAGGTTCTAAATCTTTCATGGTCCTTCACCCGTTAACGTGAAAGACTTGCAGCGGGGTTGACCTAGCTCCTTGCTTAAGCCAAAAGTTTGGCTAGAAACAAAGGTTTAGTCAGTAACAACAAGGTTCTGATTACTGAGCGCTTGGTTTCAAGTTCCATTGTGAAAAAAGACATGGACCCGGTGCAGCAGGGAAGACATTCAATACTTCACATACCACCATACCCGATACACACATCAGCAAATAAGCGAAGCCAAGAAGTGGTCAAAAGACCCAACTTTGGTCAGTAATACAGAGGTCCCAAATCCCGAGCAAACTGTCTCAAGCTTTTGTATCAAAAACATGGCTACCTGATGTGACTCACGCGCCCGAAAAAAATGATTTACTCACATGCACATGAATTGGTGGGGCATGTGCTAATTTTCTTTGAACAACTTTTGGCTCAATCCCGCACTAGGAGCTTTTATGTGAGCCGTATCAGCCTAATCTTGCACACACACACACCAAATTTCAACCCTTATAGGAAGTTTTTTTACAATGTTTAATGGTTTGCTGAAAAGCTCTGGGTAACCGAGTTCTCTTCAGAAGATCTCTCTTTAAGCTCTCCTCAGAATGCATTTGCCTGAGGTTTCTTGCCGCAACTCTTGCCGCGATATTTGAGCGAGATCTTGAATAATCTTCTACAGAGGTTTATCGAGGAGATTCGTTTTCAGATCGGCTTTGTTTCTCTGTTATCTTAGATAAGCAAGCCCTAACTCTGTTGAGGAGTGAAGTTTTATGGGGAAGGTCTGTCGCGTTGTCGCGCGATCTCTTGGGAAAGTCTTGGGAAAGTCATGCAGATGAAGTCTGTGTGTGCGAAATCTCAGATGTCTTTAAGATACAATGAAAATATAGTCAGTTGAAAGCTTGTCAGGACCTCGGCCCGGGAGAACGAGCAATCTGGCAAAATCAAGGTATAAGAGTTTTGAAAGGCTGACGGCAAACTCATGTTTAAGACTTTCGTCAATAAACTTTGTTTGAGGGATTGCATTCAAAACAGGCTGCTGGAGAGGCCTAATAAAGCTTCAAATTCAGCCATTTTGGTGTGCCTTGCAAGCGGCGGTCAAATTTCAAAACAAGCGGGGCGCTGAAGATTGAAAAACAGAAAGGCACACGTTATACGCCACGCTTCCTACACTGGAGGTATCATCATCGTTGGTTTGATGCTTCCAAAAATGGGATCTCTGTATGCACTAGCGCACCCTTACGTCAACTCCTTTGGGATTTTCTGCCAATGTATGAAGTACGATGCGCGTTAAAGATGCGTCGGCTAGCTACAACTCGATATTACACACGCTACTCCTACAGGGCAGGCGAGCACAAGAGATTTAGTATATCGTCTTTTGTCTGCACTAGGGGTTTGTTGGCTAGCCTTCAACCTCCATGGTATCTATCTATGGTTCCAAAAATGCTCCGGTAAGCCTCAAGATTGGGACTTCGCAAGGTTTCAGGTTCAAGAAATATACCATGGATATTGATTCAAAAGCCTAGGGGGGCGCACAAAAGTGCAGCAAAATCATTTTAAAACCTGAAGAAAAATTGTCGGTGTAGCAACCCCTGGATTTATTGCGAGCCGTCTAAGCTTTGGTTGTAAATTGGAAATCCAAGGGGATTTGATTGTAACATGGAGTGGCGACTGGTTTTACCATTGGGTTCCATCGGCTCTAGTAAACTTGTCCGTTTGGACAAAAGAGTTGTTTCCCATCAATGTTCTTACCGCTATGACCACCTTGGTGAACCGACTTCGCCACAAGTCCCAACCATGTTTGCTCAAATTGAATGGTTTCCAAAACTGATGGGATGAAAACGGAAACCTATAGAAGCAAACCTAGGAGCTTTTTCATGCTATATGTCTGCTGGATATTGTCCAAACCAGCAAGGAAATTCCATCAGATGGTTCAATCCATTCCCTGGGTTCCGAAAGGGCTTGGGTTATAAGATGCGTCGGTGCTACCAGCAAATCCAACGAATCCTAGCTGAAGGCCCAATAAAAATTACGCGTCTGCATACACGACAGGCTGGGGAAACAGGCTTCATTGGTCTAAATGATTGCTTCACCAGCAATCATCCAAACTTTGTTGGTTTCAAGGACACAAGAGTCTTTCAGTTGAAACAGGTTTTCCTTTCACCGGCAGCTGTATTAAATCTAACCTACATATAATATCATTGCAGTCTTGAAAGTTTTGATATTCCAATTTTTCATGATGGGGTTTCAAAAATTCCAGATGCTATGGGGAATGGGTAGAATAGAAAAGAACACGATGTGAATATTAACACGTCGAATTGGAAGATTCCGGACTGTACATGATGCAGTTAGAATACCGCAGATGTTTTGCATCCATTTCCTTTCGCTTTCCATTACCTCAGCATTTAGGCATTTAGTTCCGTTCATGTTCCTTCCGTGCTGCATCCGTTTCCTTTCGTTTTCTTTTCAGTTTGCATCCATGTCCTTTCATGGCCCTCCATTTAGTTGTCTTGACGTTTTGCATCCACTTCCTTTCATGTTACCCCTCACTTTGCACCCATTCATGTCCTTTCATATTGCATCTTAATCTCATGTCATGTGCCATTCATGTCCTGTCATGTTTTTTTGAAAAATTGCATCAATTTCCTTTCATGTCCTTTTCATCTTGCATTCATTTTCCACAGCCCAACCCTTTGTTGGTAACATTCTCCATGCATTCTAAGAGCAGGCCGGGCCTTTAGATAGAATATTGCGCAGATGCTGCACCCGCCATCGTAAATCCGATTTGTACGAAATCTGGACTTAACAAAACCGTTCCAAGTGCTGGCCTGAAACTCTACAGCGCCAAATATGTTCAAAAGAAAAACGTTTTTGCTCACAGACCTGGCCATGACGCAACTCAAAAAATTGATATCTTCGCAGACCTGGGCATGCGAAAAAAATATCCATTGATCTGACATGATGGTGTTTCCTTCCCAATTCTTTAGCAAAGAGAAACATGGATCACATGTGGTTGCCCGCGTCTTTCCTTGTCTAACTTCTTTTCTTTTTCGCCAAGCTCATTCTTGAGTAGCCCCAAACCTAACCTTGATGCCGACATTGCATGACTTGAGTAGCCACATCCTGGTCAAAAGTTCTTTTTCCTTAGTAGCCAGCTACTCACCAAGACAACTTTTTTCCTCAGCAGCAAGCCACTGACCAAAATCCAATTTTCTTCAGCAGCCAGCTACTGACCAAACCTCCTTTTTCCTCAGTAGCCAGCTACTGACCAAATCCATGGCTCCGCAGTAGCCAGCTACTGACCAAAACTTTTTTTTCCTGAGTAGCCGGCTACTGACCAAAAACATGTTTTTTCCTCAGTAGCCAGCCCCTGATCAATTTTTTTTCCTCAACTACCGGCTTTTGAGCAAAATCCATTTTTCCCCAGAAGCCAGCTACTGACCCAAACCCCTTTTCCTCACGAGCCAGCTACTGGCTCAAACCCATGCTTCCTCATTGGCCACATGCTGGCCAAATCCATTTTTTGTCAGTAGCCAGCTCCTTACCAAAATCCATGCTTCCTCACTAGCCAGCTACTGACCAAATCCATGGTTCCTCGCTAGCCAGCTACTAACCCAAACCTCTTTTTCCTCAGTAGCCAGCTACTGACCAAAAACATTTTTTTTCCTCAGTAGCCAGCCCCTGATCAATTTTTTTTCCTCAATTACCAGCTTTTGAGCAAAATCCATTTTTCCCCAGAAGCCAGCTACTGACCCAAACCCCTTTTCCTCACGAGCCAGCTACTGGCTCAAACCCATGCTTCCTCATTGGCCACCTTCTGACCAAATCCATTTTTTGTCAGTAGCCAGCTCCTTACCAAAACCCATGCTTCCTCAGTAGCCAGCTACTGACCAAATCCATGGTTCCTCGCTAGCCAGCTACTAACCCAAACCTCTTTTTCCTCAGTAGCCAGCTACTGACCAAATCCATGGTTCCTCAGTAGCCAGCTACGGATCCAAACCTTTTTTCCCTCAGCAGCCAGCTAGTGGCCAAAATTCATGTTTCTTCAGCAGCACACTTTTCACCAAAAACCACACTTTCTCAACAGCCACCTACTGACCAAAATCAATTTTTCTTCAGTAGCCCGCTACTGAACAAAATTCATTGTTCCTCAATAGCCAGCCCCAGATGGAAATCTATGTTTCCTCAATTGCCAGCTTTTGACCAAAATCCATTTTTCCCCAGAAGCCAGCTACTGACCCAAACCCCTTTTCTTCACGAGCCAGCTACTGGCTCAAACCCATGCTTCCTCATTGGCCACATGCTGGCCAAATCCATTTTTTGTCAGTAGCCAGCTCCTTACCAAAATCCATGCTTCCTCAGTAGCCAGCTACTGACCAAATCCATGGCTCCGCAGTAGCCAGCTACTGACTAAAACCTTTTTTTCCTGAGCTGACAAAAAACATTTTTTTCTCAGTAGCCAGCCCCTGATCAAAATCTTTTTTCCTCAGCAGCCAGCTAGTGGCCAAAATTCATGTTTCTTCAGCAGCCAACTTCTCACCAAAACCCACGCTTTCTCAACAGCCACCTACTGACCAAAATCAATTTTTCTTCAGTAGCCCGCTACTGACCAAAATTCATTTTTCCTCAATAGCCAGCCCCAGATGGAAATCTATTTTTCCTCAATTGCCAGCTTTTGACCAAAATCCATTTTTCCCCAGAAGCCAGCTACTGACCCAAACCCCTTTTCTTCACGAGCCAGCTACTGGCTCAAACCCATGCTTCCTCATTGGCCACATGCTGACCAAATCCATTTTTTGTCAGTAGCCAGCTCCCTACCAAAACCCATGCTTCCTCAGTGCCAGCCAGCCAGCTGACCAAATCCATGGTTCCTCGCTAGCCAGCTACTAGCCCAAACCTCTTTTTCCCCAGCAGCCAGCTACTGACCAAAAACTATGTTTCTTCAGCAGCCATCTTCTCACCAAAACCCACGTTTTCTCAATAGCCACCTACTGAACAAAATCCATTTTTCCTCAGTAGCCAGGTACT